>BQNB010030901.1:29589-54462 GCA_026074375.1 Tanacetum coccineum
ATTGAATGTTTATGGTGGATACGGCGTATCTATTTTCATGGATACGGCGTATCCATGTCTGCAGTTTCTGGTCAGTCTTGTTTTAGTTAAAAGAACCAAACCTTAAAGAGTTAGAAGGCGTGCCACCCGGCGTTTCGAAGATAATTGAGTCTAGTTTCATTTAGTAATACTTATAAGAAGTGAATGGTTATGTATTTTGGTTATCTTATAAAAGGGACACAAGGTCAAGTCGTTTTCGCAAAAAAGTTTTTATTTATGGTCAAAATTGTAAGTATGGAAAAGGGCGTTTCAACTTGGTATCAGAGCCAGGTTTAAGAGAATTAGGTTTCCACTATAGGTTGCCTAAACTTAGACCACTTGTAGATGCGTAGGTCATAATTTTAATGAACGAAAAATGTAAATGCCTTAGTATAAGGTAGTTAAG
The DNA here is from genome assembly GCA_026074375.1 of Tanacetum coccineum. NCBI lineage: Eukaryota > Viridiplantae > Streptophyta > Magnoliopsida > Asterales > Asteraceae > Tanacetum > Tanacetum coccineum. Next base: position 30,014 of record BQNB010030901.1, read on the forward strand.
TGATTGCGGCAAATAGAATGATGATGCTTAGACATATTAATGGTTTTAAAATGTGTTTTGGTTATTGATTATATGATTTTGATTTTGATTAAAATGTTAAGCGCTTATTAAGAACGTTATAATTGAAGATGTTAATGTAAGTCTATGAAAGTTACTTATATGTCTAAATGTTATAGGAATGTGAGATGACATGATAAAAAGAGAAGCAGGAGCTAAGTAAATGTGTAAACGTTTAAGTTATAAAAAGGCTGCTTATGTAAAAATTATTATGTAATAAAAGTAAATGTTAAATGTAGGAATATATATTTATATAATGTGAGATCTATGCTATGTTGATTATATGTCTAAGTAACATATGGTATGTATATGATGACATGAGATTAAGAAATGCTTAAGCTAAGATAAATGCATAGGACGACATTTTAATAAGTAATGACGAAAGTATGTAAATATGAGTTAGATAATGAGAAGATGTTTGAGCTATGAGAAAGTTTTCAAATGAAGAATTATTGTATTGAGATAAATCGCTTATATGAATTACTAACAAAGGGATAAAGTATGATAAATCATATAATGTGGAAAACACAATAAAGTATAATGCAAAAGAATGACATGGTTAAGTATGAATGATTTTTAAGAAGAGTTGCGCTAGAAATCTTAAATGATGCTAATCATATTAAATGAATGATAGAGAATGAGGGTTATGCATATGAAAGAGCTCAATGAAATAAAGGATATATATTGGTATAAAATTTGATATTGAGTTCAATGTGAAGTGACATGAAAACAAGAAATGTATAAGTATATGAAATATAAAAGAATAACAAGTACCACTTGAATCTTATGTACTATAATGAAAGAAGGTAAAGTGTGAGCTAAAATTACGTAAGGTAATAAAAAGGGGAAATGGAAAGTATATGATTAGGAAAACATGTAAATGACAATAAGTAAAGAATGATAAAATTAAACGTAGCTTGGATCCATTACAAAATGTAATGGTACCCTTAGGTTAAAATTATTTTATTGAGCTAATTGTTAATGATGAACCTTATGTATCATCGTTGCTTGGTCAAAGCTTATTTAATAAATATTTAGTTAAAGTTAATAATACCGTAAGGGTATGAATAATGGGCTAATCCCTACGGGGAGAAAGCCAAGTTTCCCTCGAGAAAAGTTAAGGAGATTGGATCCAAGACTACAAAAGACGATAAAAAATGAAATGAATGAATGAGTTATTGATATGTGAATAATGGAAAGTAATGAAGACTTAAGCAAGTTCGAGTGATGTGTCAGGGATATTTAAGTAGGATGATTTATAATCTCCTAATTTGAATGGATTGGAACGCCTCTTCATTTAAATTAAGAAATTATGAATCGCCGAACCATAAGTTTATTTTTCCTTATTTGCATTGATTGGGACGCTTCTCAATGTAAATAAAGAAGTATAAATGAGTGGACTTATATCTTCTCGGCATAGCATGAGAGGGATTAAAGAAGTAAAAAATGAGGGTTTAAAATTAGTTAGACATCGTAGGAAATATGATAGGCGAAATAAGAATTAGAATGCGAATTTTGGTAGATACTTTAGGAGAACGCTAAATTTTAGACGTTAAGAGTATAGGTCGAAGGATAAAAGTTTGAATGGATGTTATAGTATGCCTTATGGCATGATGTTAATGTGAGTAATGATTATAGTGGTCGCTAAGTATCACTAGCACCCTAATGTAAATTTGGAAGGTAATAGTCAAGGTATTGGATTTTTTCAAGTGACTTATAGTCATTGACGAATATTATTTTAAAAGAAGTAAAGAAAACAAAGTGTTATAGTGAAAGTGTTAAAGGAAAGGTAGAATAGCTATAGAAAAATGTGAAAGTAATATTCAATGTTGGACGTATGTAAAGTCAAAATAGTAAATCTTCCAAGTAACATGTAGTCCTTGCGAAAAACTTTAAAAGAGAAATAGGTGAGAATGAATTGTTAAAGTGAAAAGATACTAAAATGATGGGATTACAAATAGTGACATGTCACTTAAATGAGGTTGTCATTAGAAAGAGTGTAAATTTGATGAAAATAAGTGAGAAATGGAACGGGTTAAGGGTAATTGATTGTATTATCGCATGGCTAGAGTTGCAAAACCCTATAGGTTGATGCAACTATTTGAGTATATGTTTGAAAATACTAAAAGGGAATGAGGAGTAAAGTGCAACCAAGTTTAGTTAGAATTATATGAAGAGAATTCGGGGATGAAATCTAAATAAGGGGGATAGATTTGTAACACCTCAAAACCGGGTTTTAAGTATTTAATTACGAAAAGGCCATTAGATAAGTTTGACTATGACTTTAATAGTCTAAATGTGCCAAGAGACTTAAGCATCTGTCTGGCAGAACCAATACGGCGTATTGGTAAGGTTGAATACGGCGTATTGAAGTAAGATGTGGATATGGCATATCTGGGTAAATGAATACGGAGTATTAGTAATCTAGCATGAATACGGCGTATCCATGGGAATGGATACGGCGTATTTGTTAAGTCGGCCAAAATAAGAGAAAATAGGACTTGAGGGACCATAGTTGCCAAAGTGGCAAACTTCCACCCACCAAATATCTGGATACTTCCTAGACATTCCATATCATTCCACACTTCTTATGTTTCTTGTGTTGGGTCTGTGTCGAACCAAAAGAAAGAAAAAGGAGGGAAGAACACAGGACTAGTGATGATCATGTGATGGTGTTTGAAGGTTCCAATTCAAGAGATAAGTCTAGCTAAATCATTCCTTCAAGTAAGTAACCTCTAATTATAAGTTAATTGAAGAATTAAGGTTAGGGTTCAAATACCCAAATTGGGGGTTTTGGGTAATTATGTTTCTAAAGTAAGAATTAAGGTGTTTATGATTATGGGTTAAGGTTAATTAGTGATTAATGTAAAGTAATTGGAAGTCTTCATCATATGATCAAGATATGATCATATGAAGATTAAGGATAGGAAGTGGGTAAATTATGGGTTGTGTAAACCCTTGTTATTGATATGGCTTTTTATGTGAAAATAGGTTTTGATGATGATGATGTTCATGGTGTGCTTAGCTTGGATTCAAGGTAAGTAAATCGGTTCTAATATGAGATTATGTTGATTGTATCATATATGTGTTATGTAGAATGTGATAATAAAGTTTTTAGAGGCTTTGCTTATGATGAGTGGATAAGGATTAACTAAGTGCTAGATGGAAAACTAGCCAATGTGTGGTTAAGCTAATTGGACCAAACTAAGGTAAGTTTAAGACTAATTAAGTGGTTTTGAAATGATAATCTTGGATTAAGCGTTTATGTGCAAGTGGCATTGTGAATGATGCTTATGTGATTCATGATATATAACATCATGTTATTGCCGTTTACTTACTAAGCGTAATGCTTACGGTTTAGTTGATTAATGTTTTGTAGGTACTTGCGAAGAAGATAAAGCAATTGGTAAAAGGTTAAGATTCGAAAGCAAGGAATAGAAGTATTAGAATGCACTTAGGAGCTTAGTATAGATACCAATCTCGAATCAATGTTGAACCCCCAAGTGACATAAAATGGTTTGTGAATGTTGTTGTTAAGTGTCAAGGCCTTTTGTTGTAGTCTTGTATGAACTTACATGCAAATGGGTCAAAAGTTGTATGTAAAAAAGGGTCGAAACGGGTGTTTGGTAAACCGCATAAAGTACATGGTTATTGGTCATATAGACCATGATTATTTATAAAAATGATTTTTTATGTATGTTAATGGTTTCTGGAAAGTTTCAGGTCGTTTCGGGTTAAGGAAGTCGAGTTTTGGGTCAAAAAGGGGTTTTCTACACATGTTTTTGCAGGTTCTGGGTCTGGTGGTTCAATACGGCATATCTAAGTATTGGATATGGCGTATTGAATGTTTATGGTGGATATGGCGTATCCATTTTCATGGATACGACGTATCCTCGTGTTCAGTAGTATTCTGGACAATCATGTTAGTCGAATAAACAAACCGTAAGAGTTTTAGAAGGCGTGCCACCCGGCGTTTCGAAGATAATTGAGTCTAGTTTCATTTAGTAATACTTATAAGAAGTGAATGGTTATGTATTTTCGTTATCTTATAAAAGGGACACAAGGTCAAGTCGTTTTCGCAAAAAAAGTTTTTATTTATGGTCAAAATTGTGAGTATGGAAAGGGGCTTTTAAGATTTAGCCTCTCATGGCTATGAAGTTCATAACAAAAGCACATAGATAAACAAGAAACACACTATGTCTGGATAATAATATGGATCAAAATTCACCCGTAACAAGTATAGAATCGTAGTACAACCTTTATTCTACTAAATATTATGATATCCTTCTTCGTTCTTCGTTGTTTGATCTTCAATCATCAAGTGTTTGTGGTGTTTATTGATGACGGGTTGAGGGAGTGTATTGGAGATATGAAGAATGATTTGTGTGTAGGATGATATGTTTTGGAGAGAAAATTCATCTCTATTTATAGGCTGATTTTGGGTTAAAGTGCGGCGCACAAGAAAGATTGTGCGGCGCACTTAGGGTGTAAATGCGAGGTGTATTTAATTCCATTTAATTATTCTTCATAGTTCTGATAGGAAGTGCGGCGAACTATAATTATTGTGCGGCGTACTTAGTGATTAAATGCAGTCTTCATTTAATTTGGACTCAATGGGAAGTGCGGCGCACAAAGGGTAAGTGCGGCGTACTTGGGTCTTTTTTAGCTTTGGTCTTTCCTTTTTCTTCTATTTTGCTTTTCAATCACTTGTAAGCACTTCAGATTTGTTCCTTTTGAGCTCGGGATGATTTCAAGTGAACCTGCACACATAATTTATGCTATTAAGTATCGAAAGTTCACAATAAATGATAAAATATATATAAATAACGCCGCTAAAACATGTTTAATTTAGGCATTATCAGAGCCGCACTTTCTCCTACAGTTACAAAATATCATTTAATCATTGCATTAAAGTGAAGACCTTTCACTACCCACGTTCACGAGGTTCTTTAGAGCCTATAAATAGTGGCCTAAATCTCATGGTTTCACATACAACAATACACAATCATATACAATCACAAAATCAAAGGAAGAAAGGAAAATCATCAAACAAAGGATGAACTAGCTTAGTTCATCCAATCTCAGCTAATACATCATAAAAAGGGAACGACATGAAGTTAGTATTTGGGTTGGAAGTTGTTGTGACAGAGTTACTTGTAGTTTTCGGATATTGCTTTGGGTATTATATAGTTTTCACTTGGGAAAACTCTTGTAAACGCTTTCATTCGCTTGTGAAGTTGCTATAAATCTTATTTCTCTTCTTAATATGATGTTTACTGAGTTCATAAAGTTTGTTATGTGTTTTGTTTTCATAATCATGGAATAGTCGTTTATGTTTGTTTGGGCTTAAAAAGGAATGGTGATGTAAACATACTAAATACTAATGTTTATGGCTATAATCATAATAATGTCGATATTGGATTATTTGGATACTTGTTGAATGTTTGATTTATCATATATGGTAGATATAGGTCGAAAGACTCTATCATTGTGTTTCGGTTTTGCATTGTTTGTCTATGAACGATTCGATGTTAGTCTTGTGAGAATTGGCTAACAAAACATTTATCAACCCAAATATGAATATGTTTAATGCTTAATGCTTAATCACATGTCTAACAAAATTGATTAAGAGAGTTTCTTTATCATTATATCCATACATAAATTGATCTTTAAGCATTTGACATACTAAGGATTAAAGGCCAAAAGGATTCCTTGTTATGTTAAATAGTTAATCGCTTGAATGACTACCCGTTTATTCATGATTTAATGCCTTAATTTATATGTGCATTCTTATTTGTATGTTTGTTCTCATTATTCTTAGCCCAAATAAACATTGTTTTAATCACTTGAATACAAAAGTGGTCGAATTGGAAAATCGTACCTTTTATAATCGGTCTTTGGATTCGTGACAAATATAGAGACATTCTTGCAAAACTTATTAACTTTTGAGAACACCAATCTCGTGGAATGATCTGGTCTTACAATAAATCTATACTATATATGTGGGTTACACTTTACCAGTGTGTTGGTTTGAAATTCGATAAAAACTAGTTATATAAATTTAAAGATTCTACAACATATCAGTTGTTGAATTCTATTTATGAGGATTTGTATCTTGGTCAAATTTTTTCTGATAATGCTGCTGAGGTTTAGGCTGATCTTAAAGAAACTTATGATAAACTTAATGGGTCTATAATTTCTAATCTGTTTCAAAAGATTCATAACTTTAAACAAGGTGAATTTAACTGTTTCTAAGTATTATCACAAACTTAACTCTATTTGAAGAAAATTTGATATTATGACCAAGTTACCTAAATGTGGTTGTGCTGCTAGGGAAGATGTTTTGAAACATAATTAGCTTATGAAGCTCATGCAATTTCTTATGGGCCTAAGTGATATATATCAGCCTATTAGAAGAAGCGGTTTGTTATCTAGAGATGCCTTACCTGATGTTAAAGATGCCTTTGCTATTGATTCTAGAGAAGAATCTCATAAAGGCATTGCCTCTACTTCTTCTGGTTCTGTGTCTAAGACTCAAGTATCAAGTTTTGTGTCTAAACCTAATTTTTCTAACTCTGGGAATAATGGTAATAAAAGGTTTGATAATAATAAAAGGGTTTATACTTCTGGGAATACTACTAATAATACTGATAATAATAACAATAGTAACAGGGGTCCAAATATGAACTTAACTTGTAAAAACTATGGTAAAGTTGGTCATACTATTGAAACATGTTTTGATCTTATTGGATACCCTCCTGGTTATAACAAGAATTTTTCTAATAATGGGGACTTGTAGTGAGTCAGGAGGCCTTTACCTGTTTGATGAGCCCTCTAATCAGACTTTAGTTAATCATAGTGATGTTACTGCTTATGTCTCTAAAACTTTGTGGCATAGCATACTTGGTCATCCTGCTGATCAAGTCTTTGGTGTTTCGCAAAAGGAATTACATGTGTCCAAACAGTCACATGTTTCACCTTGTGACATATGTCATAGGGAAAAACAAACAAGGGATCATTTTCCCTTTAGTGATCATAAGACATCTACTATTAATGATCTTATTCAACTTGATCTTTGGGGGCCTTACAAAGTTCCTAGTAGGGAAGGTTTTAGATACCTCCTTATTGTGGTTGATGACTATTCTAGCGGTGTTTGGGTATATCTTTTTAAAGCTAAAGATGAAGTTTTTAGTATGTTTTGTTCTTTCTATAAGATGTTGTCAACTCAGTTTAATTGCAAAATTAAGATATGTTAAGACATTATGATCATGACAAAGTTTGTTAATCACAATATGGGTCAATTTTATAATAAATCTGCAATCATTAATCAAACTTCTGTCTTAGACACTCCTTAGCAAAAATATTGCTGAAAGAAACATAGACAAAAAACCTTTTTAATGTTGCAGGAGTCTTATGTCTTAGGGATGTGTTCCTCTTTATATGTGGAATGAATGTATTTTAACTGATATGTATCTTATTAACAGCCTTCCCTCTTCTGTTCTCAGTGGAAAATATCCTTTTGAAATGATTTATGGAATAAAACCTAAGCTTTCTCATATTAGATGTTTTAGTTGTCTATGTTATTCAACTGTTTTAAACAATGGTGTTAATTTTCTAGCAGGTTCACTAAATGTGTCTTAATTGGTTTCTCTACTATGAAAAAGGCTTATAAGCTGTATAGTCTTGATGATAAAACTGTTTTCTATTCTAGGGATGTTCAATTTTATGAACATGTGTTTCCTTTCAAAATGAATTATAAACTATCAAATGAAAAGGTTATTGTTAGGATTTCATTTTATGTGACAACATTTACAGAATTACCATAGTTTATAATAGCACCACATAGGGACTAGAATAGACATTCTTGTACACTTAGCATTCGCGTGGCCTATAAATACCCCTCCAAGGCTTCCATGGAGGGGTTGAGACTCTTGTACTATTTTCCTTTTCATCTTATTTTACACTTTTGTTTCTCTCTCTACTCTCTCTCTCTCACTAAACATGGCTATCATGTGGTTTGAGTCTCCCCGACCACCAGATCAATGATTCTTTAGTTTCTTCAATTGGCATCAAGAGCCTCGGTTACGATCTTGGGTCAGTTTATTTTTTTTGGTTCGTTGGTCTCAAATCAGTCATGATAGTCACTTGTATCATTTTCTATGTGTTATGTTTTGGTCATGTTACTTATGTTTGTGGGTTAACTGTTCAAAACATATGTTTTTTTAATCCTAAAACTGTCCAAACATATATCCAAAGGTTTAAAGTCTTTTATTTTTCTCTTTCCAGAAATCTAGTTGTGTTTTTGGGTCTGTTTAAAGCTTCAAACATATTTTGGGCTTATTGGGTGCTTTACACCTTATTTTCACTCTTTCATAAGCTTATTATTGTGGTTTCTCAGATCTGCTTATTTTTCAAACTTATTTTTTGGGCTCACTATGAACCGTGCGAAATATGTATGATGGCAGCGAAATATGTAAGTTGCGAGCAAAATATGTATTACAGGTGATGTTTCAAGCGAAATATGATATTTCTTGAAACATTACTCGGTCTGTTTTATATCAGACCAAGCGAAATATGTTTTAACATGTTGAAGCGAAATATGTCATGACATATTCCGAGCAAAATATGTCATGACATATTGTTGAGTTTAAAGATCTAGGCTTAGTCTAGGATTAACAACATCAATGAACATAAAATATGTATAGCGGAATTAACATAAGAACAATGATATTGTAACAAGGTTTTACCAAACATTCACCACAGCCTCAATATTATTTGATCAGAATAATACAGTTACATCAATGAACTGTAACAGGGATCAAGGAAAACCTTAATTACCTTGAGGCTACACCAACTCTATACTAGACGTCTACATCTCTAACACTTTGTGTACACACACTTTTCTGGATGTCTAAAACCTATAACCTGTATCTCTTTATATACTAGAGATATCTAGGTTTACAAGGAAACACAATAAATACATTAGTGCTGTTTCATAAAGAGATTTTTGAAGTGCAATGAATCTACAAATAGTGGTCCTACTGCAAAGCTTCCCATACTCAAATTGAGGGAGTATGAGATGTGGGCTATTAGGATTAAGCAGTACTTCCAGATCCAAGACTATGCACTCTGGGAAGTGATAGAAAATGGTGATTCATGGGTTTCAGTATCTCAAACATCTCAGGAGAATGGCATTACAGTTACAAAGATGTCTACACCTGCAACTGCAAAAGAAAAGATAAATAAAAAGAATGATGTCAAAGCTAGGGGTTTGTTACTCATGGCACTTCCAAATGAACATCAGCTAACATTCAGTCAGTATCCAAATGTTAAATCTATGTTTGCTGCCATTGAAACAAGATTTGGAGGTAATGTAGCACCAAGAAAACTGCTCTTGAAACAACGTATGCAGAAATTTCAGTGCCAACAATGGAGAGTCCTCTTGACTCTATTTTCAATAGCTTAGAAGATAGTCAGTCAGGCATGCTAATCCTGGGATGTGATCATTAGCCCAAGAAGAATATAAACTTAAAATTTTTTAAGCCGCTACCACCTAAGTGGACCACTCATGTAGTTGTTGGATGATAAACATGAGGTTGAGACTAGAGTAAAGATGATGTTGTCCAACAATTTTCAAAATTGTTGAACAAAGGTAAAAAAAAACTGTTGGTACATCTAGTGGGAGGTCAAAACTTGTTCCTTCATTATTGCACACAAGCCCTTAGCAGTACCAATGATGCTAACACTGCTTGTCCACAAGTTAGTGCTGCTAGCCCTAGTGTTAATACTGCCAGTCCACAAGTTTGCACTGCAAGTGTCTGTGATAATACTGTGTATGCTTTCATGGTTGAAAATCCGAATGGTTCTAATATCCTACATCAGGACTTAGAGCAAATTCATGAAGATGATTTCAAAGCAATGGATCTGAAGTGGTAGCTCTCTTTGCTAAGTGTGAGAGCAAAGAAGTACTATCAGAGGACGATCAAGAAGATTTTCATTAATGGTAATGATATTGCTGGATATGATAAATCTAAGGTGGAGTGTTACAACTGTCATAAGTTGGGACACTTTTCTAAGGAGTGCAGAGCACCAAGAAGTAAGGAAAGTCAGTTCAGAAATCAAGACAACACCAAGAAGCAAGGAAATAATGAAGACACATCTTCAAAGACAATGTTGGCTATAGATGGTGTAGGTTTTGATTGGAGTGACATGACAGAAGAACAAGTTCAGACAAACATAGATCTAATGACATTTTCAGACTCAGAGGTTTATACTGATAAAACTTGCTTTAAAACTTGTTTGAAAAAGTATGAAACTCTTAAGAAACAGTGTGATGATTTGCTTATTAAGCTTAATGAATCTGAATTTAAAGCAGCTACTTATAAAAGAGGTTTAGCAACTCTAGAAGATCAATTTATCACATATAAAAAGAATGAGGTTCTTTTTAGTGAAGAAGTTACAGTTCTTAAAAGAGAAGTAGGTTTTAAAAACTATGAAATAAATGTGCTTAAAAGAGAGCTTGAAAAAATTAAGCAAGAAAAAAATGGCATTGATTTTAAAATTGAGAAATTTGATAAGGCCTCAAAAGACTTAGATCAGTTATTAGGAAGTCAGATAACTGACAAAAGTAAAAAGGGTTTGGGGTTTAGTGCAGTTCCTCCACCTTATTCTTTAATTTATAATAGACCTAACAAGCTTGATCTGTGTTATTCTGGTCTTGATGAATTCAAAGAGCATGAATTCAAATGTTATGGTCCTGAGAACAGTAAGCAAGAGTCTAATGTTGTTTGTGAAAAAGAATCAGATAATTCTAAGGAAAATTCTGATGAGTCTTTGGTAGAAGAACAAGTATCGTAGGACAAAAGTAGCTTTGTTGAATCTCCACCTAATGTTGATAAAGAAACTGTTTTTCTTGCTAATAAAAAGGTAGATTTACAAAACCTGAAAATCATGAAAAACCAGTTAGAAAGTCAGTTAGGTATGCAGAAATGTATAAATCATAATCTCCTAGGGGGAATCAGAGGAATTGGAATGGACATAAGTCCAATCATCTAGGAAAAGATTTTGTGATGTATAACAAGGCTTGCTATATATGTGGAAGTTTTAATCATTTGCAGATTAATTTTCATAATCATCAAGGAAGAGGCGTAGTATCTAGAAATAACTACAATATGGTGGATGCCAAAAACACACACCCTAATGTACTCAGGAATATGTCTCCCAAAGCAGTTTTGTTGAAAACTGACCTCACACCACTTAATACTGTTAGGCCATTTAATACTGCTCACCCCAAAATAGCAGTTCATGGTGCTAAAACAAAGACACATTTTTCAAAACAAGCATAATCAGCTACTAAGAGGCCTTTTTATAAGTAAACGACATTAACTAGAAGATTTGTGCATGAAGCAAAGAGACACTATTATACTGGAAGGCATAATGCAGTTAATACTGCTAGGTCTTATACATGACAAGTTAATGTTGTTAGGGTAAAAGGGGTAAATGCTGTAAAGTCCTTAGCATATTGGGTTTAGAAACCTACCAAACCTAATGGTGCATCACTTGCTTTTAAAAGACACAACAACATTGATGCACGATGCAGATCCAAGTCAGTAATGGCTTGGGTCCCCAAAGGAATCTAATTTCCTTATTCTTTTGTGCAGGGCAAGCCACAACATGATGATAAAGGATTTGTTGACAGTGGTTGCTCAAGGCACATGACTGGAAACATAGCTTATCTCTCTGATTTCAAGCAGTTTGATGGAGGTTATGTTGCATTTGGAGGAGGTGCATATGGTGGTAGAATCACTGGTAAAGGAACACTTAAGACTGATAATCTTGATTTTGAAGATGTATACTTTGTCAATGAGTTAAAATTCAACCTTTTTAGTGTCTCACAGATGTGTGACAAAAAGAACTATGTTCTTTTTACTGACACTGAATGTCTTGTCTTATCTCCAAATTTTAAGTTGCCTGATGAAAATCAGATACTTCTTAAAATTCCTAGAAAGGACAATATGTACAGTTTTGATATGAAGAACATTGTTCCTAAAGAGAGTTTGACTTGTCTTGTTGCAAAGGCTACATTAGATGAATCAATGCTCTGGCACAGAAGACTTGGTCATATTAATTTTAAAAACATAAATAAGCTTGTCAAGGATAATCTAGTAAGAGGATTGCCTACAAAACATTTTGAAAATGACCAAACCTGTGTTGCTTGTCTTAAAGGAAAGCAACACAGAGCTTCTTGTAAGTCCAAAGTTCTGAATCCAATTACTAAGCCTTTGTTTATGCTACATATGGATTTGTTTGGTCCAACCTTTGTGAGTAGCTTGATGCATAAGAAGTATTGCTTAGTAGTCACTGATGATTATAGTAGATTTACATGGGTTTTCTTTTTAACAACTAAGGATGAAACCAGTGAGATCCTTATGAGCTTTATCAAAGAAATAGAAAACCTAGTGGATAAGAAAGTGAAAATAATCAGAAGTGATAATGGAACAGAGTTTAAGAACAAAGTTATGGATGATTTTTGCAGAGAAAAAGGTATTAAGAGAGAGTATAGTGTAGCTAGGACTCCTCAGCAAAATGGTGTAGCTGAGAGGAGGAATAGAACACTCATTGAGGCTGCTAGAACAATGTTAGTTGACTCTAAGTTACCTACCACATTTCAAGCCTCATAACATTCTACTGCTTGCTATGTATAGAATAGGTCTTTATTAATCAACCTCATAACAAACACCTATGAACCTTTATTCCTCTATAAAGACACCATGTGCTATGTTAATATCTTTCATGTTATGCCTCGCGTTTCCGCCTTGGCGGGGTGTGACACTAACCACCACACAATAAATGGTCATCAGTTCACCATGCTTAATAGGCATAAGGACTGGCTAGTACAAAGCAAACGGCTTTGGTAAAGACTTCTCAAATCCGTTAATGGTTGACAGTTTATCAAAAACTGTATGGTTATCAACTCACCATATCTGTGTTTGTAAAGAGTTGGCAAGCCTACAAGGTTATGGCTTGTGGTAAAGGCTGTGGAAAATCCATTTATATGGTTGACAGTTTACCAAAAACTGGATGGTACTCAACTTACCAATGTTTCAAGTTCCAAAAGTTGAACTGGTTGCTAGTCCACCAGGGTGATGCCATGATTCCACCAAAGGATTAGCTAGCCCAAGAGCAAACGGTTACTTGGTAAAGGCTTTATCAAATCTGTTGATAGCTGATGATTTGCTAAAAATCATATGGTAATTCAACTCACCATGTTTCATGTACTAAGAGTTGAAATGGTTATCAATGTACCATGGTTTATAAACCGAACATTGGCTACTCCAGAGTTAATGGCTAACTGGTAAAGAGATATCAAATCCATTAAATTTTCAATGATTCACCTCTCACAGGAGTTAACACACCTGGAAGTGATGAGAATAGACTGAAACTTTATGATTTGATGTACATTAGTCAATGTTGCTGCTTATTCAAGTGTTGCTGAAGAGATATAAATTGTTGCAGTGAAGTGTTGATTATGATACATAGAAGAATAGTTGCTGCAAATATCAGGTAGTGATCAATTCAAAGGGTTGTAGTTCAAGGATAATTCCAAAAATGCTGAATACTTGTTTATATGCTTGTTTCCTATCACAGATTGAACCAACAAGCATTGCTAAAGCTCTATCTGATTCATCCTGGGTGGAAGCAATGCAGGAAGAACTTCTGCAATTCAAACTTCAACAAGTTTGGATACTGGTGGATCTCCCTAATGGAAAGAAGGCCATTGGAACAAAATGGGTCTTCAGAAACAAGAAAGATGAAAGGGGGATTGTGATTAGGAATAAAGCAAGGTTAGTTGCACAGGGTCATAGACAAGAAGAAGGTATTGATTATGAAGAAGTATTTGCACCTGTGGCAAGAATTGAGGCAATAAGATTGTTTTTGGCCTATGCTTCTTTTATGGGTTTTCTGGTATATCAAATGGATGTAAAGAGTGCTTTCTTATATGGAACCATTGAGGAAGAAGTCTATGTTACTCAACCACCAGGATTTAAAGATCCTGACCATCCAGACAAAGTTTACAAGGTGGTCAAGGCACTTTATGGTTTGCATCAAGCACCAAGAGCATGGTATGAAACTTTGGCTAACTATCTGTTGGGCAATGGGTTTAAAAGAGGCAAGATAGATCAGACATTATTTATCAAGAAGCAAAAAGGGGATATTTTGCTTGTATAGGTCTATGTAGATGACATTATCTTTGGCTCTACAAACAAGGAGTTATGTACTGGATTTGAGAAGCTAATGAAGGATAAGTTTCAGATGAGTTCTATGGGAGAACTTACTTTCTTTCTAGGATTACAAGTACAACAGAAGGAAGATGGAATATTTATCAGTCAGGATAAATATGTAGCTGAGATTTTGAAGAAATTCAACTACTCTGATGTGAAGTCTGCTTCAACTCTTGTTGATTTGGAAAAACCTTTGGCAAGGATGGAGATGCTGATGATGTTGATGTACATCTCTATGGATCTATGATTGGGTCTTTGATGTATCTCACTGCATCTAGGCCAGATATCATGTTTGCAGTGTGTGCATGTGCTAGATTTCAAGTTACTCCAAAGACATCTCATCTCTTAGCAGCCAAGAGAATTTTTAGATACTTGAAAGGCAAGCCAACTTTAGGCCTTTGGTATTCTAGGGATTCTCCATTTGAACTGGTTGCTTACACTGATAGTGATTATGCTGGAGCAACTCAAGATAGGAAGTCTACAACTAGAGGATGTTAGTTTTTTAGAAACAGGTTGATATCTTAGCAGTGTAAGAAGCAAACTGTGGTTGCCACTTCTACAACTGAAGCTGAATATGTGGCTGCTGCTAGTTGTTGTGGACAAGTACTCTGGATTCAAAACCAATTGCTGGATTATGAGTATAATTTCATGAACACTGTCATTCATATTGACAATAACAGTACTATCTGCATTATTGAAAATCCTGTTCAACATTCTAAAACAAAACATATAGAGATTAGGCATCATTTTATAAGAGATTGCAATACTAAAAAGTTAATACAAATGGTTAAAATTCATACCGATTATAATGTTGCAGATCTTCTTACAAAAAGTTTTGATGCAGGAAGATTTCAGTACTTGGTCTTAAGTATTGGAATGCTTAATCCTTAAATGTCTATAGCTCTTTATGTTTTTGTGAAAGTTTTGTAAAGGATTAATACTGTTAGTCTTCTCAATTAGTACTGTTAAGTATAATTAAAACTGCTAGTTATACTTAAGACTGCTTGTTAAAACTGTTAGTCATACTTAATGATGTTAATAAGAAAATACTTTGGATCTTGTATTTTGGTGCTATGGACTAACATTTGCAGGTAAAACATATTGAATACCTGATGATGAGTGCTTCACCTTTGAAGAAATGTTTGAGAGAAGGTTCATGATCTTGGATCATAGTGTTTAACTTTTATTCATAGGTTATGCATAAATATGGATCCTTATGAATTCCTACATGTCTATCTAGTCTTTTCTAGTGTGCTTGTGATGAATAGAGGAATGTTGTTGTATAATTATTAAAGACAAAGTTAATGCTATTAGACTTCTATTAATACTGCTAGGCAGAAAATTTCTACTGCCAGGCAAAAGTTAATGATGTTGAGATGACATGGGAACCAAAGTTACAACTATTTGACCAAATTCTTATCTCTTGAAGCATTGTTTGTGGAGAGGCCTATTATGTCAATATGTAGTCAAGCATGAATGAAAGGATATGTTATATCAAATGTATGTTCAAAGAATCAAAAGCATCTAGGCATGTCAAAAGAGGTCAGGACACCAAGATACCTCAGTCTAGTGGTCCTCCTGAAAAAGGTTGGTGATGAGGCTGTCCATAAGGAGTTGGGTGACAGAATGGAAAGGGCTGCCACCACTACTTCTAGCTTAGAAGCAGAGCAGGACAGTAGTAACATCAAGTAAGACCTAATCTATGGCAACACTTAATGGATTAACTCCTTAGGGAATTGGTTCAGGTAGTGGTCTTAGGTGCCAAGATACCATATTGGGGGATGTGAATGCTCAAACTAGGTTTGAGATTACATCTAAACAGTCCAATGATCCACCTCTTTTAAGAGGTTACGCACTTGGAAGTGGGGAGGACAGTATGAAACTATTGGAATTGATGGAATTTTGTACACAACTGTCATATAAAAACAGAAAAAGTGTTTTGGTAAGCCAAATTAAATGAGAGATTAAGAGAGCTTAAAAATAGAAAGAGAGATGTGTGCATAAAAACAGAAAGAGAGTTTGTGAGAATCAAGTTTGATGATGAGAATTACTTTTTGGAATGAAATTTGGGTAATTACTGGGTTAATGAAGTTAATGCTGCTAAGCATACAGTTTCTACTGCTGGTATACTTTACTGCTGCTAAGCTTATGTTGGGTTCAGTTAATGCTGTTAGGCATATGTTAATGCTGCCAGTTCAAGTTCCTGCTGCTGAGGGTGTTTTTATAAATACTTCGATTAAGGGTTTCACTTACTTCTTTATTCGATTTCATTCATTCAAATCCTCTCTAAACATAAACCCTAACTCAATTTTAATATTTGATCATCAACATCATCATCATGCCAAGCCCTAAGTTTGCTGAAACGCACAATGTGGTCGCATTCTTGGAAAAACCTGTAGAAAGTGATGGGTTTGCAGACATAATTGATTTCTTAAAAGCAAGTTTTGTTCATTATGCTTTAACAGTCAATCCAATCATCTACACATCTTCTATTGAACAATTTTGGGCAACTGTCAAGGTACAAACAGTTAATGGAGTGCGTCAATTACAAGCCCTAGTTGATAAAAAGAGGGTTATCGTTACGGAGTCAAGCATTAGGAGAGATCTTCACTTGGATGATGCAGAAGGTATTGATTGTCTTCCAACTGCTACTATTTTTGAAGAACTGGCACGTATGGGGTATGAAAAGCCTTCTCAAAAGCTTACTTTTTATAAAGTCTTTTTCTCTCTATAGTGGAAGTATTTCATTCACACTATTACACAATGTCTAAGTGCTAAATCCACTGCATGGAATGAGTTTAGTTGTTCTATGGCTTCTTTGATCATATGCTTGGCAACAAATCAGAAGTTTAATCCATCTAAGTACATTTTTGATGCTATGGTGAAACACTTAGATGGAGGGGTCAAATTCTTGATGTATCTACGTTTTCTAAAAGTTTTCATTAATCAACAACTTGAAGATATGTCAACTCATAAGAAGATTTTTGTTAATCCCTCAAAGAAATTTTGATAATAATGGAAAGAACCTTGTAAAGGATTTTTCAGGAGAATAACACCTTTATTTGCTACAATGATGGTTTAAGCTTCTGAAGAAGTGGGTGAGGATTCAGGTCATCCAACTAATTCCACTCAAGTACCCATTCTTGATAAACCATCTACATCCTCTAAAACCAAGAAGAAACAATCATCTAAGAAGACTCAGAGACAGGAGGCAGAGGTTTCTCAAGATGAGACAAGCATGAGGAAAGTGTACCCACACTTTCCAGTGATCCACAACCTAGTGGTGAGGATAACATGCAACTACTGATTGGATTGTTTTATTACCAAAATTGGCAAACACAGGTTCTTGATTTAGAAAAAGCAAAGGATGCTCAAGCAAAAGAGATTGCTGCTTTGAAGAAGAGGGTCCAGAAGTTGGAAAGGAAGAAGATGTTAAGACCTACAGGTTTGAAGAGACTCAAGAAGGTTGGTATTACTAGAAGAGTTGAGTCCTCTGAAGATTAGGAGAGTTTTGGTGATCATAAAGATGCATCTAAACATGGGAGGAGTATTGCAAATCTTGATAACGATGATGATGTAACTTTAGTTGTGATGAAACCCACCCCCACTCTATAAAGACAGGATGATGAATTGATGTTTGATACTAGAGTTTTGGATACTGATGAGATGCCTGTGGAAGCAAAAGTTGATGAGAAAGATGAACAGAGTACTAAGCTTGATGATAGTACTGCTGGTGAAGCAGTTACTACTGCTAGTGTTGAAGATAGTGCTGCTCCTACAACTATTGAGGAAATCACTTTGGCTCAGACACTTATTCAGATCAAAGCAGCTAAGCCTAAAGTTGTTACTACTGCTGCTACAACAACAACAACTACAAGACCCAAGGCTAAAGGGGTAGTAGTACAGGAGCCAAGTGAGTTCAGAGTTCCACAAGAGGCACAACCTTCAATTTCTAAAGACAAAGGAAAAGGTATTATGATTGAGCCTGAAGTTCCTTTAAAAAGAAAAGATCAAATTGCTCTTGATGAACAAATTGCAAGAGATATTCAAGCTAAGTTGGATGCTGAATTAATAGAAGAACAAAAGCTAGCAAGGAAACAAGAAGAAGAAGCCAACATAGCATTGATTGAGTCATGGGAAAATACACAAGCTATGATGGAGGCTGATAGATTGCTGGCTGAAAGACTCCAATCAAAAGAAAGAGAGGAGTTGACAGATGAGGAAAAAGGAAAACTATTTATGGAACTAATGGAGAAAAGAAGAAAACATTTTGCTGCACTCAGAGCACAAGAAAAGAGAAACAGACCTCCTACTAAGGCACAAAAGAGAACTCAAATGTCTACCTATCTTAAGCACATGGGTAGATACACATACAAATAGCTGAAGGGAAAGAGTTTTGATGAAATTCAAAGTGATTTGACAAGAAAATGAAAAGGAGAAAATACCTTGTGTCTATGGTGATTTGAGGTACTGGACCACAAAAAAGGAAGGTAGAATGTGTGAGAGACAGCTAAAGGAAGCAAAAAGAAGATGCTTGGAAGGAAAAGAGCAGGAAAAGAGCAACAACAAGAATCCTCAAAGAAACAGAGAATGGAGGAAGACAAAGAGTCAGATGAAGTTGATGAAGCTAGTGAAGATAATGAAAAGTGAGTTAATGAAGCATTTGGTGATTAAAAAGGATTAAAGTATAGCAATTGATGCTATACCACTTACAAACTTAAACTACCAGTGATTATTGTTTACAAGCTTCATAAAGAAGGTAATGTTGACAATTATCAGTATTGATAAATGAGGCAAATGGATTTCCAGAGATACTCTACAATGATAAGGATGCTCCAAGGAATAACAGAGAAGACTTGGAGGAACTTTGAAAGATAGTAAAAGACAAGAGTAGTGATAAAAGGCCTGAAGATAAATATTGTAAAGAGTGTTGTGGGGAGATTTGAAAGTTATGTTTGAACCAGACAAAAGGAGTGATGTATGGAGAATTTTTACAAGGATACAGGGTGACCATTTGGAAGTTGATTGATTCATCCAGAGTCCACTTTGTAAGGTTTGATAATCTCCACATATTTATGTTGGTTGAAAAGAGATATCCCCTCACACCAATAACCATCACCAATATGCTAAACAAGAAACTTCAAACTGTTCATCAAAATGAGATGTGCTATCAACTGCTAAAGCTTATGGTAAAGCAGCAAAAAGGTCAATGAAAGGTTTGAATGCATCTTCCTGAGTAATGAGAAGACTTTTAAAGAAGAAACTTGAAGATTCAGAAGAAGAACAACAAGATTAGGGGAGGATTGTATGATCTTAAAGACTTCATGGATTCTTAAAAGTTACTACTGCTCAGGTACATAATGGAAATTATACTAAGTAGTTAGAACTAGTAGTATAATGTTACTACTGCTAGTTACTACTGTTAGTGTAAGTTTAGTACTGATAGCCAAGAGTTACTTGTTATTAGTTGAAGTAAGACTGCTCAGTGTTGAACGACTAAAAGATAAGCTAAGTAGTTAGTACTGCTTAGTTAATATGTTAAGACTGCTAGTACAGAGTTACTACTTGTGTGATGTCTATAGTTTCAAGTACTGCTAGTACTATATTACTACACTTATGTTTATTAGTGCTACTGGTGAAAAGATTACAACTGCTTGAAGACTTTCTACTGTCAATAGGTAAAGATCGGATTAAGAGAGATAAATATTGTTTGGAAACAGAAGTATCTGTGAAAGATAATATTGAGATATTTATGTACAAGATATGCATAATGTATTGATTTAAAAGATTTAAGTTAAGTTTGAATAAAAGATATGAAAATCTTAGGAATGTATTGTAAGCCGACTAGGACTCCTTAGTCTATAAAAGGAGGCTCTAGGGCATTAGATCACATCATCAATCAGTTTTGTATATAGGTCTTCATAGTTGTCAAAGTCGATTAAGAAAAGCTTCAAGGTTGTAAACCCTAGTACTAAGTGAAGAGTACTCGTATTATTGATCTAATAATATTGGAACGTTTGGTTATATCTTTGTTTGTTCAAGATTACTGTTTCATTGATTTTACTTCTAGAGTATTAAGGTGTAGATTCCGCATACACTTTAATATACATACAAAGTTTCTACAACAAGTTATTTTGGATTTATCCAAGGTAATTTAAACTTAGACAACCTAAGGAATCGATCTAGGTTTGGGATCAACACAAAACGAGCCAAAGATTAAAATTATCATAAGGAAACGATGTTGTTGTGCAAGCAGGCCGAGAAAGGTGTTCCATTATGTGCAGAGCAGACTGACTGGCTAGATGAACAAGAATTGGAAGCACGTTATATGTACATGGAAAAGATCCAAGAGGTTCACACTACTGATTCAGGACATTCCTTTGATACCGAGCCATTGGAAAAGGTACATACTGACAATGACTTTAATGTGTTTGTCAATGAAAGACAGCATTCTAAGCAACCTAAATTTATTAATGACACATAAGTGGTGGAAAAGGGTGATAGTAATATCATTTGTGATTAATCGAATATGTTTGATAATAAAGGTAAGGCTGGCCAAAATGCTAAAGAATGTGATGACGAGCGTGATGTGCTTTCCAATTTGATTGCAAATTTAAAACTAGATACTGATGAAAACAAAAAAATTCAAAAGCAATTAAAGAAAGCAAACACATCACTTGCTTAAGAATTGAAAGAGTGCAAATCTATTCCTGATGAGTCTAATAGAACTCGAGATAGATACTTAGTTGCACTTCATGACAAAGAGATTAAGCTTGAGAAGTATAAAAGATACCATGATTGTACAATTAAAAATGATAAACTTGAACGTAAATTGAAAGAAACTCTTGGATTACTAGCTCAACATGAAATTGACACAAGAAGTTTTGAAAACAAACGGATATGAAATTTTTGTGAATTAAAACAGAATTCTTACACAATTTCACGATATGAAATTCTTATTAAAGAGAAAAATAAGGTAATACAGGATTTCAAACTTAAGGAAGAAAAAGATCTTGACAAATTGATTTCATTGGAAAAACAATTGAAATACTTAAACGATGTTATTTATAAAAGAAATCAACCAGTTCAAACCATTTAAATGTTAGCTCCTAAACCAAGTTCAACATATAATGGGAGACTGTTAGGAATACGAAAAGTATCGGTCACTTCTAATATAGTTAGTCGTAGTTCGTAGTAAGTCGAATAGTTAAGATAGAAAGCTAACTGGGCTAAAGGCCCATGGAAAACATCTTATGAAGCCTATGGCCGACCACTATCCATTGTATTTATACCCTCTCCACACATGGAGAGGGTGTTGGTTGTTTATTTTCTCACATAGTTAATCTAATATGCTCTTCTTTGTTTCTCACTCTAAGTGATCATCCAACCACCTATTTCTCTCTCTAAAAACTCTAAATCGAATCCCATACTATATGTGTTAAGATATTCTATAATTGGTATCAAGAGCCATGGGGTGTTTGTGAAGGTTTTGTGTACGTTTGTTACCTTTGTTTACTCGTGTATCTTGGTTCGAACCATTCAAAAAGTTTTCACTTTTTGAGGGTTTAAAAACCATAAAGCTGTAAACTTTCTTCTGTATGTATCTTAGTTTAGGCTAGAAGTACAAGAAAATATTTGAAAAACCATCAAAAATTTCTTTTTGAGTGTTTTTGGTTAGTAAAAGGGTTTTGTACCAAGAATCTTGATTTCAAAATTTTCATGTCAAAAACGTTAAAGTGTGTGTTTTTAAGGTTCTAATAGTCTTAGATAGGTAATAAGTATAAGAAAAACCAGGTAAAAACGTCAAAAAGTGAGTCTTTTTAAGATTTTTGAGTTTTGAGTTTCGTAGAGAGTTTGGGCGAATTATACGTTAAGGCGAGTTATACACGTTTCTTTTCAGACGAATTATACGTAGTTCTAAAGGCGAATTATACGTGTATTTTTCAAGGGCGATTTATACGTATTTTGTTTAGGCGATTTATACATGAATTACCTAAGGCGAGTTATACGTTCTTTTCTTTAGGCGAATTATACGTTTTTATCTTCAGGCGAATTATACGTGTTTTTCCAAAGGCTATTTATACGTATTTATTTCCAAGGGCGATTTATACGTGTTTTTCTAAAGGCGATTTATACGTGTTCATTTCCAAGGGCGATTTATACGTATTTATTTCCAAGGGCGATTTATACGTTTATTTCCAAGGGCGATTTATATGTTGTTCCTTAAGGAGATTAATACATCATTTGATTGGGTGATTTATACGCTTTACTTGGGAGAACTATACACTTTCATTAGGAGAATTATATGGTTGTTCTTTAATTTGTAAAATCCCGTGAAAACTTGATTTCCTAGTTTTATAAAGAATTGTAAAATCCCGTGTATTCCAAATACTCAATTACATCAATCAAACCTCACTTTAACATAACAACCTCCAATCACTGTACGATCATCTTTTATCTTATCACATGAAAATGAATTCAATTATTCCACTTGGACAAAAGAATACTCTTGCTGAGTACATGATACTCTTCGGTGCCGATAATCGTCCACCTATGTTGGACAAGGACCTGTATGATTCTTGGAAAAGTAGAATGGAATTATACATGCAAAACAGAGAGCACATATGAATGATACTTAAATCAGTTGAACACGGTCCACTCATTTGGCCTACTATTGAAGAGAACAGGGTGACTAAAACAAAGAAATATGCTGAATTATCTGCTGCTGAGAAAATTCAAGCAGATTGTGATATAAAGGCAACCAATAGCATTCTTCAAGGTCTACCAACTGATATCTATTCACTTGTTAATCATTACAGAGTTGCCAAAGATTTATGGGAGAGAGTTCAATTACTAATGCAAGGTACCTCTTTGACTAAGCAGGAAAGAGAGTGTAAACTGTATGATGCATTTGATAAGTTTACTCACATCAAGGGGGAAACACTTCACAAGTATTACTTAAGATTCACTCAGCTGATTAATGACATAAACATCTACAACATGAAAATAGAGCAATTTCAAGTTAATACCAAGTTCTTAAATAGTCTTCCACCTGAATGGAGTAAGTTTGTGACTGATGTCAAGCTCGTAAAGGATTTGCATACTACCAACTTTGATCAGCTTCATGCATATCTTGAACAACACGAACTCCATGCAAATGAAGTCCGTCTTATGCGTGAACGCAATCAAGATCCACTTGTACTAGTTGCTAATCATCAGATGACACCACCTCACTTCAACACTTATCAGTCTTCATACAACAATCCTCAGCTTCAACAATAGTTTCTACCATCTCAATATGGATCAATTCATCCTATTAAACATTACTCATCTACTTATCCATTACAACCTCAATTCAATCATTCATCCGTTCCACCATCATATCCATATCAGTCTCAAATGAATCATCAAACCTCATCTGTTTCACAAATTGCTTATCAATCACATCAAGTTACTACACAACCTATGACTGAGTCACCTCTTGTGGACTCAGGTCTAGCTGTTCTAGTATTCTCTCCAGGAGATGATCTAATTGCTTGTCTCAACAAGGCAATGTCTTTTCTAATAATTGTAGCTTCCTTAAGGTTCCCCTTAACCAATAATCAACTTAGAACTTCATCGAATCTAAGAAACCAAGCCACTATTCAAGATGGCAGGGTCACAATGCAACAAGTTCAGGGGAGACAAGGGAAAAGTTATTCTGGTACTAGTTATAAGAGTAATGCTACTAGTTCTAGGGAAACAATGTAAGTGGACAGGCAAGGGTTGTTAAATGCTACAAATGTCAAGGTAAAGGACACATGGCTAGGCAATGTACTCAGCCTAAGCGACCAAGGAATGCAGCATGATATAAGGATAAAGCAATGTTAGCTAAAGCTCAGGAAGCTGGACTGTAACACCCCCAAAATGGGTCGCAGCGGAATATGGGTTGGCGAGTGTTACTTCATAGATCAATAGCACAAGATATGAGAACAACTTCTATATGAGTCATTAAAATTGATACATTGGATTAAATAGACTTGTTTGTTACAATAGCCGAAGCTTAAATAGTTCATCCATGAAAAGTAAAGATTTTAAGACATAACAAATATTCCCAAAATGTAATGCATC
>BQNB010030902.1:10225-34005 GCA_026074375.1 Tanacetum coccineum
TTCATACGAAGACATTACGAACCAAAAGAAGAACGTAAAGACTAATCCGTACTTACGATCAAAAGAAAAAACCATAGAAAAACGTCGGTACTAACATGTCGCAACATGTTACGAAACCAAAGGATATATAAAGAACGAAGTAATGATATACACTAATATTTTAGGAACAATTAGTGCTTAAAAGAAAATTTTGACACTCATACGAGTAATTAATACAACGAAAGAACCAATGGAACGTACCAATATCCAAAGAAACAGATCCGAACAACCAATATTAATCAAGATGCCGAATAGAAAGGTTAGATCATCCATACCGTCATGGTACAAACAAGGGATGCTAAAATGAGGGTTATATATCCGAGCAAATAATTGAGCAGACGAACAAACTCAATAATCGTAATAATAGAATTAACGGGTATCCGGGGTATCCGCAAGCGATAGATAGAAGGCAAACTTATTAACTTCATAACTATTCATAATACAACCAAACATAATATAACATCTTACACTACCAACTAACAAGCAAACACCGATCAATGCAATCATGGTCACAAGTCTACGTGTGTGATGCCTTTATAATTATGTTGGTCACCATAATTATAATTGCATCCTTTCACATGTATACTTACTTCCAAGACTACACCTCTCAATGATAACGCACATATAAGAACATATACCACATTGAACATCTTAAAAGACTCCAATATAACATAGAAAGGATGCTCCATCAAACAAAATACTTACTTATATAAAGATAAAATTGAAACTACTTAAAGGAACGAAAGTCTCGCAGCGCCTCCAAAATACGAAATATCCAAAAGAAATAATCAATGGCATCGTGACGAGGTAAAAGACAGAATAAACTTATGCTGGTCCTCGCTTGGATTTGCCTTTGCCTTCGCAAGAGTCACCCGACTCCGCTGGTCCCTGCCTACTACGAGCATTCGACAAGATCAACTACCCTATCTCCTTTAGTTCCACAAGAGGCTCCTTATAACGCTTAAGTCCAGTTGGGAAAATGGTTCCCCAATGAGACTTCTTATGGGTAAGGGAGACATAGCTATAAATACTAAGGAATTAATATATACCATAATAGGTAATAGTAGACAAAATAGCTAAATAAAAGTTAGACAAAATAAGATAATAAAAGCAATATAATTAGGGAAAGTATAACAGTTATGATACTAAACACTTAGGCCCTAAAATGCATCTATATGAAGGACTCCTAGATTATAGTCTAGGCTCAACCACCTACTTCTCTATAACCAAAGGCTCTGATAGCAATCTGTCACACCCCGTCAAGGTGGAAACACGAGGCGTAACTTCATGGATATCATCACAACACAATGGTGTCAGCAATAGAGAATCACTACATGCATAACTAAATATAAAGACACGATGTGCCATGACAATACTGAAAACAAAGGAACGACATCTTGTATTAATGAAAAGGGGTCTCATCAATACAAAGACAATGTCTTGAAAACCTATTAAAAACCAATAGCATTCAAGAATTCATACAAACAATTATGAAACAAAATCAAATGAGAACTTCCAATGCCAACCTAATGGTCTCTCTAGCCACTTTTATTAACTTCAACACCTTTATAATGCTCACCTGAAAATGATGCTTAAAACGTCAACATAATGGTTGGTGAGAGTCATAGGTTTACGACACCAATTCAAGATTTAAATCAATTACTGTGATTAATAAAAACAAAACATGGCAGGACAATTAAGTTGACAATTATACATGCTAACATGCATTCGTCTAAACAATCACCATTGGGACGGAACGTGTCCCCCGATCCAAACCATAAAGTTCAGCATATAGTCATGGATAGGAATGTTATCCCCAATCTAAAGACTCTTGGTACCGTATCCACACAATAACAAACCCATACAAAGTAGGCAAAACTAACATACCCACAAAGTAGGCAAAATCAATACAATGTCATAGTCATAAAGTAGGCAAAACCAATACAATGTTATACGCACAAAGTAGGCGAAACCAATACAATATCATACGGCATGCAGCACATAAACATATAATAGCTACATAAAAGTCCATGCGTCAACTAAAACCACATAATCACAGTAATTAAAACATTTCAAAAAATATTTTGCATCATTTCCATCCCAAGAAAAACATAGTAAAATGGGACTATGAAACTCACTTGATGCTCAGCTACTTGACAAACTCTGGCTCGCAATCTAAACATAACAAAATACAAGTTACACTCGGTTAGGCTAAATGCCCAAGCCAATGTAACAGATATATGATGGACTTCTAAACCTTATACTAAGCTTATAATCCTTTAGATACATCTCCCATATCATTTTCATACCCTATATGACCTTATTCATTAACTTCCACTTTCATTAGTTTCTTGCTGAATTTTGTAGTCACTTCATGACCACACAATAAATTACTAATACACCTAATTGATTGGTTTACTTACATCCCTTAGCTCCTCAATGAGCTATGAGCTTACTGTGATCTTTTCAGTTGAAAATCAATAACTAAGTGG
Organism: Tanacetum coccineum; assembly: GCA_026074375.1. Taxonomy (NCBI): domain Eukaryota; kingdom Viridiplantae; phylum Streptophyta; class Magnoliopsida; order Asterales; family Asteraceae; genus Tanacetum; species Tanacetum coccineum. Next base: position 12,757 of record BQNB010030902.1, read on the forward strand.
ATACTTATTTTCTATAAAAACTCATCATTACAAAGTACTCAGGTTCGGATCTGAAACGCACACCAAAAACATTGACGTCCTTAAAATACTTAGAAAATGTGATCGCTCGCCTTCGAACTAGAGTTATAGACACCTAAAATATGGACCTCTGATTTTTGGTCTAACCCTAATTTGGAAATTTAAAGCAGGGTTGTTCTCCGAAATATGCTCATTATTTCTGATCCGTATTTACTGTTTTGACAAACTTTTCTTTTTCGTATATTATTGACTAATTCCGTCGTCAAAAAACTTTTCGGGGGTCAGACTTTTTGGAAACTAGACTCTCTGTACTTAATTTAGGCGCTCAAGTAATTGATGATGCTATTTTTATGACCTAGTTATGAATTTTGTACAAGAGGAACTTTCAAAACTGCAAGCTTTGATTTTTCATAAATTTACAAACCCTAAAATATAATTACACTGGCTTAGCTCCACTAATCACTCATAAAATGTTTTTAAGATTAAAACCCTATTTTTTACAGATCTTTTATAAAAACCGAGGTCCAATTCATCAATATTGGTTACGTGAATAATATCAAGAGAATTTAAAAATAGTTACGGGTTTAATAATACCTTAGCATTGATTTGTTACACAAGATCACCAAATTGAATCTTGATAATTAATAAATACAATTTTTTTCTTCTTGTGTGTTCGACATGATGTTCATATAAAAAGGACGGTGGCTTTTGTTTGGATTGTATTTGTAAAATGAGGTTTGGATATATTTTACCTAAAGTTGTATTGTAGTTTGACTAAAATGGGCTTGTCTTTCCTCCTGGTGCTCCCCCATCGGGTTCGTTTAACACCCGCCATAGTTTTATATATTAGATTTTATTTTATATATATTTGATATAATTCTTATACACATATTTTTATTATTTATTTTTATTTACACTATCAAAACCACTAATTGTGTCTTTTTATAATAAACCCTTTATTCTACCATTTAAACTTTTAAAGTAAAAATAAATTTAGATGATTCTATAAATAAATTGCTACTTTCTTATTTGATTTTTACTAACTTAATAAAACTAAGTTCTAATTTCTATATTTTTCTAAAACTAAAACTTTTGATTTTACTAACTATAACACTTTAAGATATGTTAATACCGTTTTTACTGTTACATATATCGAAATCATTGTCATTGATATATAAATGTGGGGACTAAATAACAACTATAAACTCAATCACAATGAGACGATCACGCTTCATGGATTGGTAGCCAAACTCACATAAGATCACATAAACACATAATTATTATAACACATAATGTTATTCAAGTCAATACCAACGGTTTGACTAACCTGCTTAAAGCACAGTTGTCACACTCGCATTTCATCCATGGCTAGTTTATGGCTAGTTTTCTAAAGCCTAATGCGCACATCCATCACAAGGAGCAATATTAAAAGGATCAACAAACCATGTTTCATTCAATCATAAGTAAATACTAATAGATCTAGCCTAGCTTGTTAAATAAAAGAAAAGAATAATAATCAATCAAACAACACATAGACATATTGAATGATTAAGGATAAATGAACTTTACTTGATTAAAAGATGTGTTTAAGGCTGGTACAATAGGGTTTTGACACCCTAAAAACGAGCCTAAAAGCTGCTATAATCTTCTTCTAAAGTAGGGTTCGCCTCCCAAAAGTTACACACTAAAAACCCTAAAATCAAGTTTGTATATACAGGAAAACAGGCGCGACGGCGTCGCTTTATAATCCTGACGCCGTCGCCCTGCCGAATCTTCTAGGGCTTCTTTAAGTCGGTTGGATCCTAACAGCGTCACCAAAGTTCTAACGCTGTCTCTTATACGTCCTGACACCGTCACATATAACTATGACGCCTTCTCCAGCCACTATATGCATTTTCATTAAGAGATTTGGTGCAAAGTCGTAGTCTTGTCCGTTGCTTCTCCAAATGAGCCCAAGTCACGTGTATTTCCTCCAAAATCCATCCAAATGCTAAAAACACAAGAACAAATGATTAAGTACATAATTTGGGCATATTTACATGATTTAGGAGGTTAAATGACTCCGAAAAAGTGTATAAAATAACACCTCATCAATATGTGTTAGAGGGGGGAGGGAATTATTTAAATTTTGAGTATTATATATAAGTGTAGGTATTTGGTTATGTATGGAAAGGTGGTATTGTTTACATGCATAGAGGTTCATAATGTAAAATGTAAGCGTTTTAAGTAAAACTTGCATAATAAAATATGAAAACTTATAATTTATCTTTGTAATAATCATATAACACTCATTTGACGTAAACTTATATTTGTTTAATGTTGGTTTACGTTAAATATTGATTTTTAGTTTACGCGATTTAATTTAACGGTTATAATTAAAAGTAAGCACGTAAAGGTTCAAAGTAAATAGTTTTGAGTTTATTGACGTAAAATAACCTTAAAATGTTGATTGTCACAATACCGACCTAAACAAACCTATCTACTATTCGGTTTCTAAATAACAATAAATATGTAAATATAGAGATACATGTTGTTTGATGTTGTATTTTGAACCGGACACAAGTTATTAGTACCCTAAAATGATTCTAATACCTTTCATGTTTTTTTTGTTTTTTTTAATATTTGTTTCTTTTATTTTTATGATTTTGTTTATATTAAACGGAAAGTGCGGAAAAAAATATAAAGTTTAACAAGTTAAAAGTATTAAATTGACAAAAGTACAAACGGAAAGTAATAAAAAAACTGTATTGTACGGTAAACAACGGGTCAAAGGGGGTGGATGTTGTAGATTATGTACTTTTTGTAGTCCAGGAGGGTACCAATAACACAACCCTTTGAACAGTCCTATCCTGTTTGGTTGTTGTATTGATTCCTTGCTAGCTCTTCTTTTGAATAACTAATGTTGTACGGTTTGATATAACTGAATTCCGAAAAGGTGAAATATGATAATGTGACATATTTTAACACCAAGGGTGTTGGTGATTAATTCCAAGAAGAGGGTGAAGATAATCAATGGTTACCGGATATCACTTAAAGTCGTGTAATCACTTTTCAAAGGAAACTATTCGGCACTATTGTTCGGGTTACACGAATATCTCCTTGGGATAAAATTAAGTGTTTAGTTTTTAATTAGACACAAATCAAGACTCATTTCTCCTCTAAGTGTTTATGTTTTTCTGTATCATTCTCATGCAGTTATTAATCTTTATTGATAGAGATGAATACTCATTATAGTCAATGAAATTATAAGAATTAATCAACCCATGGATCTCCTCATAATTGTCCCTCATTATTGCAAATAGTTGTTACATAACCAATTAAATGTGGTCATTCATTATAGTATAATTGCCCTTTAATAGGTAAAATACATTACAAGTCGAACGGTTACAGGGCCATACCGAACGGTTGGATGATTTTGGCAGGAACTCATCGAAAGTTTTAGCTCTTTCCTTTATCCCCTCTCCCCCACACATCCCTCCCCCCCCCCCATAATCCCTCCCCCTCCCCTTCCCCCCTCCCTTTCCCCTTTCCCTCCTTCTCCCCCCTCCTTCCCACTGGGTGGAATTAACCCTCTTATTCGTGTCACATGATTCAAGTAAATCAGAGTTTATATGCTCAAGTTATGGCCAAAATTATGGAGGTGTGTTGGGAACAACAAGGCTTCCAATATTCTTTGATTTAGCTTCTTTTCTTCTTCGTTTCTTCCTCTTTTTCCGTCTTGTGCAATATCTCGAGTCTTAGGAGCAGCAAATTCATGACTTATTCTTCTCAAATATTCTCCTCGAGACTTCTATTTTTCAGGAATTCTTCATACATTGACAATTCATCATTTCTTCATCTTTTTCTGCATTTTCTTTGTCTTGGCTAACTACAAACATGAAAACATATCTTTGTGCAAATTAGTAGCAAAACTTTGTTAGTTTGACCAAATAACATGTACAAAAACCAGTGTTGCAAAAAAAGGTCTACAAAGCCGATTAATTGCTGTCTAGGCGCTACAAGGCCAGCGACCTTGCCGATTTCTATAACTAGGTCAACCATGGTCAACAGTGGTCAAACTTGTTGAAAATCTTCTAATCTTGCCGGAAGTACCTAAAACTCATCGTAAACTTGTTTTGACCACTTATAGTAACTGTTTAAATCTATTACAAGTTGTTTTTTAGAAAAAAATCTTGCCAACAATACCTAAAACTCGCCGAAAATACACAAAACTTGATCAAAATACCTAAATTTTGCCAAAAATGCCAATCCGATTAATCCCGCCTAGACCAATTACAAGCTACAAGGTGGTCAGCCGTCCGGGTAACGATTCATGATTTTGCAACCTTGACAAAAACCATGTTAACGTGTCTAAAAATATACTCAATTTGAGCGTTATCACTCTCCAATGAGATCCTTCATATCCCACTCACTAAAGAGTAAGAAGCTAAACTCGTCAACTGATCAGACAGTCCAATTCATAGTGGTACTTGCTGAAGAGTATACTCACTAAACTTCATGATGCGGAATTTTTCATAATGCAAAAGTTTTAGATCCCTCCTAGGCATAGTACCTAACCGTTGTAGTGTAGTATAGGCAAGACTTAGGGGTTATTACAGTTCTCTAGGGAATATTGGTAGTGTCGAATTGTACTATACTTAGCGTCTGAAGAATGGGGGAAGAGTATTGTGTATTTTTATGTTTTATGAAAGCCAGTAAAATCTAGGGTTTAAGGGGTTATACTAATTAAACTACTCTTAAATTAATGCAAGAAAAGAAATTGTGGAAACTCGTATGGTTAAATAAACATGCTTCGACCTAAATCATGAGCAACTACTCCTAGTTGCTCTCTCTAATTCTATTACCCTCACCCTCATTAGTGTAAATGTAAGTATTTTACCCCTAACTCTTGCATCAGTTTTTAAGCTTCTAGCATTTACTTGACAACCTAGTAGGAAGTTACCCCTGTCAAACAACGCTCCTTACCCAATATTTAATCACGCATAATAAATACTTAAATTCGGACCAACCATAGGTGATTCTAGATATGAAGATCTAATCACAGGTATCCTATAACCTAATCATTGTTCCTGTATATGTCTGTAGCTATGATATGAAGATCAAATAAGCTATTTTTTCTAAAGCCTAACGTTGCATCATCCACTAACAAGAAGTCAATATAAATAGGATGATTAGGGCAAACTAGGGTTTCCATGCAAACATAAGCAAACGAGCTACATAACTTTAGACGCGAAGATGTCAAGAGGTTGAGGGGAGAGGGGGGAGAAAGATGAGTAGGAGAAGGCGAATTGTAAATGCAAAGCAACACAGTATGACCACATTGAAATTAATGAAAATCACAAGATAAACTATTCTTTCATGAACTAGTCTTCACTTTCAATTGAACACTCGGAGAGTATAATCATCACATGAGTAACACGATGAGTACATCTCAACACAATGGCAGCTAATAAACGCAGTAGGGACGGACAAAATTTAGAGAAACGTCGAGTGCGTTTGATTTCGATACAGTTATTGGGTATAGGGACAGTAGAGGATATTTTTTGGCCATAGATGAGTGGGAGTATGTAAGTTAAAATAACATTTATATATAAACTAATCTGATGTATCATTGGTTCTCTCTGATAAAGTTTAGATAGATCCACACGTTTATACAGTAGATCTTATATATAGGTGCGGAGGGGGGGGGGGGCGAACTCATTAAAGAGGAGAACTAAGGTTATTGAGGTGACTTCTCACACATGGTGGTGGATATAGTAGGTCTACACAATTGGGAGGGATCGGCTGGGTTGGAGGGTGCTGGCGCTATATTTGATCGCATATTCTCCTTTATTGGTCTTGACACTGCGACGTGTCTCGTGAGTGCGCAGACACTGCGTTGCGGCGGGAGTGTTTGTAATGCGACCATCGCTGATTGGAGCTCCTGACTACGTGCATCAGTTAAAGTTTGTAATGCCGTCTCACCGTCTCAGATGCCACAACTTTTTATTTTAAAAAACAACTTTCTGGCAACGTTTGGTGAAGGCGTTAAGATTTGAAATCGCCATCTTTAATTTGTGTTTTTTTCTAGTTTCTTCTCAATTGATCCCACGTCACGTGCTTTCCTCCAGTCTTTCAAATATTAAAATACAAATAGCGATTAAGTACAATATTTGGCATTTTATGCATGATTTAGGGGTTAAATAACTTGAAAAAGTTTATAAAATTACATCTCATCACTTCATATGCTCCTAAATTCATTTACACTATCAGAAGTTTGGGTGGGTTCAATTACCTTAAAGCGTGTACACTCCTTACCTTGAGGCCCATTACAGGTTGTGACTGAAACCTCAATGAACTAAATTCCAACAATCCTTCTAATTTAGTACATTCCTTTTGCATGAAGATAAACATAAAAAAATTGAATACATAAATAAAAATAGTCTTAAAGATTGAAATTTCCACCTTAGTACAATACATGTTCAAATATACAAGATTCGTTGTTCTAAAAATTGAACCCTTTAACCCAATTGAATAACTGAAGATAACTTACACACAAACTTTTTATACACTAAATGCTCCTGAAACAAAATAAGCTATGTGACTCATATATAATTCATTAATGTTTTCAAGAGCTAAAGACCACAACTCTTAAAGCCGGCAAAACTTCACATTCACCACAAGTGTCTTCCCTTTTATTCATGCACCTGCTCCTTCAACTTTTTCAAATTTGAAGTATTAGGAAGAAAACACTTAAACCTAAACCTTGATCCAGGAGTCAAACTCAACCCGTGATGATAAGTAAAATACATGTGCACAATCGTAACTATATTAAGTTTTCCACATTGAAATTAGGTCCCAACTTCCTCAAGAGAAATTATGTATCACAGTGCTTCAAAGTCTATAGTAGACATTAAACCCGTCTATTTAGCATACATTTAAACCAGTCTCTATCCAAACCTTCGTTAAGTGATCAACTAAATTTGTTGAGATCCTAACAAACTCTATAGAAATCACCTCATTCATGATAAGTTCATAATCATGTTTATGCCTGACACTTAAGTATTTATACTTTTCATTGTAAATCTAGCTATAAGGCTTTGCCAATGTACTGCAGTACATAATGGATAAAATATAAGGTTGCAGTAGGTTTAGGCCACAATGAATATGAAAGAATTAAGTTTTTCAACCATCTCAACTTATTTTACAAGCATTTGCTAAAGTCACAAATACAGATTTCCATTGTTAAACGTATGATGCAAGTTTATGATGGATATAACTTAAGGCACATTACATAATTTAGGATGGCTAAGTTTATGTAGCCTATGAGGTCAAACAAAAACATTTTATGGAAGAACCAGTAGAAGTCATGGACCGTGAAATCAAACAATTAAAGAGAAGTCGCATTCCCATCATTAAGGTTAGATGGAACTCTAAACGAGGTCCTGAGTTTACCTGGGAACGTGAAGATCAATTCAAAAAGTCTTACCCACATCTCTTCACCAAATCTGTACCTTCGTCAAGCGTCGCGACTTGAGCCTTGGGGACAAGGCTCTTCTAACCGGGGAGGACTATAACAATCCGTATTTTCAGGTCATTTTACGACTTCAATCATTTAAGTATTTATTTTTAGGCTTTTACGCGTTAACTTTTATTTCAATCGTTAGTAAATTGCGTAAACTAAAAATTGACATTTAACATAAACGGGCATCAATCAAATAAAAATTTACGTCGAATACGTGTTATAAAATTATTACAAAGGTAATTTATAACCCTTCATATTTTATTTTCGTGACGCTAACGCATGCATGCATACAAATAAACCACCACCTTATTAATAAATACCCATATATATACATAAGTAAAACAAAGTATATAAATAATAAAAAAAAAATCTACACACTTTGTCTTTTTTTTTCTTGCCGTCCCAAAATTTTGGTCAAAGAGGGAAAGCCCCACATTCTTAAACTTCTACACTTCTATTTTGGTGATTAACTTGTTCTTATGATATCATGTGACCCATTTTCTTAAATCAACACTTCTCTTATTACTTTCTTGTGAGCTACACACGACTAGAATCAAGAACCAAGAAAAGCAAGCCCCATTTTTAGTTACAAGCAAGGAAATGAGATTCAAACATTACCTAAATTACATCTATATGAGGAACTATACCTAACTCATTCATATCATCACAAAATCAAAGCAAACATATTCTTTTCCTTCTTTCTTTTGTTCGGCAGCAACAACACAAAGAAAAAGAAGAACAAAAAGTGCAAGTATTGTTTTAGTAATTGCAAGACTTATCAAGAATGTTTAAAGGGTTTAGGTAATTATCAAACAAAAGGGGTTTGATTTAGGCTAAAGATTGTGTTCATCACCATTTTCTCTCACTAAGGTTTATATCTTTTCTCATACTTTCATTTTAAATATTCTTTGTTATGTACACTTTTATTTATATAGTTATATCACCAATTAGTTAATTTTTATAAAAGTCTACAAGAAATCAAGAACAAGACTTAACTATATATATACATATATACTTACAAGAGAGGTAAAAATAAAATATGTACAAGATGGAACACTTAAAAATATTTATTTTGATATATTTCAAGTGCTAGTTAATTTAGTAAACTAGTTGTTAAATATATTGTTCATGAATTTGTTTATATAGTTTTGTAGTTCATTTTATGTTCTTGACATTTTTACTTGTGAAATGGAAGTGTTTTGAATGGATATAAAAATTAGTGGACTTTATCTACATAAAAGTTGTTGTATTATTAAACCTAGTGGACTTGTAGTAAATAAGTCATGGTAAAAACTACAAAAATAAAACATTTATATACATTTATAAAAACAGTCCGTACCTACTGTTTTGGCACAAAATTCTAGGCAATCTATAAACCTAAAAATGTGATAATGCGTCTCAAGACGATTCCGAATATATAAGGAACTCGAAAAATGGACTTATAACGAAAAAGTTATAGCCGATTTAAGTTTGACGAAAAACTAGTATTTTTGACAGCTTTGCAAGTTTTCGGACTTTCTGTCCAGTTTACGGAAACGCATTTTTGACCCTTTTCGGGTCCAAGTCGGGAAATATTTATAAAAGAGAAATTGTAGATTATGATTTTCCGTTAAATCCTCGAGTTGGAACGACCCGTAACTCATTATAACGAAGGAGATACGCCCTCTTAAAGTCGGACCATTTTTCTGAAAAATTAATAAAAATTCCTGCACCTATTTTATAAATAATAGTTGCTGTTTGAATAGTGAATTAGTGTTTTCGGTGTTTCAGAGTGTTCTTCGGGTCCGGTTGAACATTAAAAAACCTTAAGAATTAATAGTGTACAATCTGTATAATATTAGATACGCTTTTAAAAACTTTAGATGTATTATTTATGTACGAATTCAATTAAACTATATATTTTGACACTTTGTAAATAATAAAAATAGCAAAACGAGCGTAAGCGATTAAATTTAATTGTTGGACTAATAGACTATTTTCTACATGATCAAACACACATATATATAAACATCGACATTAAATAACAAGGACAATATAGAAAACTATTTTTACAAGTGTATTTATATGCAATTACATAGACATTTAATTACAAACGTAACCTACACACTTAGTTTATAAACTAAACAAAAAATTATTGAGGTGAGTGATCTAACAAATAAAATGCATTGCTTGTATTATTAATTCAGTATACATCTTTATACGACCTAGATTTAATTATTGGCATTTCGGCAAGATTGTGCACGACTAATTGATTTGAAATCATTAAATCATTCATTCACACCATCACTTGAGGTTAGTTTATAGTCCCCCACTTTTATACTTTTTCAATCAATATCAAATCTTAGGGATGAGAATAATGTTTGTTTTTCAACTGGATGCAAGAACATTTTTAAAGTTCAAATATTACGAGTTTCCTAAGTAGCTAATAACCCACTATGAACCACTAAGCCATTATCATAACTGTTAATTGCATGGATGTTGATTGTTATCTTGCATTATGCGAGGAGCGCGAATGTTATGAATAGATCTATTTGGGATTAACATCCCCGTTCGGGCAAGTAGCGCTTGCTAGTTTACCGGTTGGCCGGAAACGACGAACGTATACCATTTGGATTCATGGATGTTACGGGTTGAACATCTACATTGGGCAAAGTCATTTATGTGTATTTTAAATACATACATTGTTTAGCTTCGGTGTCATGAGCTTAGTGCATTTCGTAATACATTTTTGTGATATTGTATTCGTTACTCTATTACAGGGAAATCTTGCTATCCGCTTCATTAAATTCATAAACCTATAAATTCACTAACATTATTGTTGACAATTTAAACATGTTTTCTCAGGTCAATAAGGTACAAGTCACGGATACATTGGCTGGTCGCCATTTGAAGTCACATTATCATAAATATTTGCATGCATTAATTTTGGAACATTGTTATGCTGTGAAATCTTTACTTTTCCAAGATAAACAAGTTAAGCCCATGAGCTTTTTGTAACGAACCATTTATGAAATCCAATGTATCAGATTTTAAACGACCCTTATAATGGTCGTTCTCATACCTTGTGCTATTGATCTATGAAGTAATGCCCCCGAAACATTATATTCCGCTGCGACCCATTTTGGGGGTGTTACAACCCGGTAGGTAGTGAGGCCATGTTACCACGATAAACCCAGTATACGGTGGACCTTAGAAGGGACAGCAAACAAGAGTGGATATTATACACAGATGGCGGCTAGTGCCAAAGGTTCCGGCGCAGGACTCGTCCTCATTAGCCCCACCAAAACAGAATACACATATGCCTTACGGCTAAACTTCGAAAGCACCAACAATCAAGCCGAGTATGAGGCTCTCTTAGCGGGTCTAAGAATCGCCAAAAAAATGGGAGTGCAGTCCTTGACAGTCAACGTTGACTCCAAACTAGTGGCTAGTCAAATCAATGGTAACTACGAAGCCTGCAAAGAAAATATGATCCGGTACCTGAACAAGGCAAGGGAATACATTGGGTGCTTCAAGAGCTTCAAAATTCAAAACATACCCCGAAACAAAAACCAAAAGGCAGATGTGCTAAGCAAACTGGCATCAGTAGCATTCAATCATCTTACTAAAGAAATCCTTGTGGAAACATTGGATGTACCGTCCATGGACACGGAGGAGATAAACGCAGTGGTGGAGGAAAAAGGGGAAACATGGATGACCCCTATTATCAACTGCTTGGAGAAAGGAATATGGCCGGCGGAACAGAACGAGGCGCGTGCCTTGCGGATGAAGATCAGTCAGTACGTTATAGAAGAAGGAGTGCTATTCAAACGGTCCTACCTAATGCCTATGCTGCGGTGCGTTGGCCCGCTACAGGCTAATTATGTTATCAGAGAAATCCACATGGGAGCATGTGGCATGCATCTAAAACCAAGGTCGGTGGTAGCAAAGGCCATCAGACAAGGGTACTATTGGCCAATGATAAACCGAGATGCAACAGAAGAGATACGCAAATGCGATTCATGCCAGATCCACTCCCCAATCCCCAAGCTACCTAAAACGCTAATGACCGCGATCATGGCTCCTTGGCCATTCTTCCAATGGGGAATGGATGTGCTAGGACCATTTCCAGAAGCCCCGAGCAAGATAAAGTTTGTAATTATAGCCGTAGATTACTTTATACAAAATGGATAGAAGCCAAACCGCTAGCCAAGACAACCGGGAAAGAGGTAAAAAAATTTGTATGGGACAACATTGTCTGCAGGTACGGGTTGCCAAAGATAATTGTAACGGACAATGGCACTAACTTCGTCCACGATCCTTTCAAAAGCTGGTGCAAGAAACTAAACATCACGCAGATAAACACGGCCGTTGCGCATCCCCAAGCTAATGGTCTGGTGGAAAGAGCAAATAGAAGTCTCATGGAAGGAATCAAAACTCGCTTGGGAAGGGAGAGGAAAGGTTGGGTAGATGAATTGCCCAACGTCCTATGGGCTCACCGAACGTCGCTTAAAACCAGCAACGGGGAAACGCCATACAGTTTGACGTTCGGAAGCGAAGCAGTAATTCCGGCCGAGATTGGCATGCCCACACATCGGACAATGATGATCAAAGAAGGAAAGGGCAATGAAGAAGAGATGAGGCTTAATCTTGATCTGCTAACGGAAAGAAGAGAAGCAGCGGCCATACGGGAGGCACGATACAAGAAGAAAGTGGAGCAATACTACAACAAAAGAGTTCACCCCACGTCCTTCAAAGTAGGCGAACACGTTTATCGGAAGAACGAAGCCAGCCGGGTGGAGAATTTGGGGAAGTTGGGCCCAAAATGGGAAGGACCATACTTAGTTGTGGAAGCATATCAGAATGGCTCGTACAAGCTGCGCACGATGGACGACCGGGAGGTACCCCGTGTCTGGCATGCAATCAACTTAAGGAAATGCTACTTGTAAAAATCATTGTGTTAAGAATTCCAACTTATGTAATTTGTTATGAATGCTAATGAAAAATCAAGCCATCCCGCATGTTTAGCGGAGGGGCAATTTTCCAATACATGTGTAGACAAATTGCTATGTGACTCGGATGCCAGCCGGTTTAGCGACACCTACCGGCTGGGGCGTAGTCAATGTCTACAAGCATAGATAAATGATTATGTGACTCAGATGCCAGCCGATTTAGCAACACCTATCGGCTGGGGCGTGGTCAATATCTGCAAGGGCAGATAAATTATTATGTAACTCGGACATCGACCGGTGTAACGACACCTACCGGTTGAGACATGGTTAATATCTACCAGTTAGACAAACATAATGTGACTCGGATGCCAACCGAGGCAGTAACAGTTGCTGGTTGGGATGTGGTCAATGTCTAAATCACCCATAAACAGTTGTGGCTAGGCGGATGGCTCGCTACCTCCGGCCGAAAACATGAGCAACAAACTAACAAAATGAAAAGCTAACATGCTAAGGAAAACAGGTAACAAAATAAGCATACATTAACCACCTTTATTACATGAAAATATGTAGCGTATGATGCGAACATCTAACAATATACAATAACAAGGCGCCGCAAATGGCCCTGAAAAATAAACTAATTACAAGTAACTAAAATTAGGAGGGTATAGGAGTGTCGCGAGGCCCTCCACTGAGAGTGGGTCCGGTCTCATCCGGCATGATGTTTTGCAGCTCGGTTGGATCCAGCAGATACATGCGGGCCACCTTGTCAACATATGAATACCTTTGGTCAAACAGTTTCTCGTAGGCAGGAAGGAAGGTCTCGGAGGAGGAAGGATCAACGTTAGGTGTAGCAGTCAGAATGGCTTGAATATCCTCCTCCTTGCGACCAATAGATATTCCCTCCATAAAACCCTTCCCAACGGCTAGAGAGAATACTTCCCCCAGTGACCTCTTGTACTCAGCACTCTGATGCAACTGGCACACAAAGGTGGGAAGATACTGGTTAATAATCTTTTGCCTTACTATCTCACCTTTCCCAGCCTCAACAGCATAGCGTACCTTCTCAGACCTCAGCTGCTCAGCATCGGCTTCAGCTTGTTTCAAAGCTTCCTCAAGTCGTTTAATATGGTCAGCCTGAGAAGAGTTCAAGTTGTCAACTTCTTTCTTTTCTTCTTCCAACTCCTCCAACCTGTCTTGTAAACTTTTCTCCCGGATCAAAGCGCCTTCGTAATTCTTAGAAAGTTTGCCATAAGCAGTGGTTTTCTCATCATAGGCTGATTGAACCTTAGCCAACTCCTTCCGGCATTCTTTGAAACGAACTTTCACATCAGCACAAGATTCATGCGCATACATAAGGTCAACATGTTGTTCTTTCAAAGCTTCAAAGAGGAGTAAAACATTGGCTTGTTGCTAAGTGGATTGACATAACATCTTCCAGGACCTCCGGATAGCAAACTCATCCCGAACACCCTCGTTAAAGAACTCTTCGTCAGCAGGAGTAAAAAGATTTGCCAACATATCGTGACATTCACGAGAGTTGTCCATGCGACTCGAGTCCGTGAGTCCCTATTGGGGAGTAAAAGGAAGATTGCCAAAACGCCCGGCAGAATAACCTAAAAAAAAGAGAGGGACAACCGGTTAGCAAGGTTAAAAGGAAAAAAGGTGGGGAAGGTAGGAAACTCACTAGCTTCCGCCTCAAGCATAAACTTTTCCGGAGCAACCTTTTCTGGGACGGTGCGAGGGCGACCTAAAAAAATCATCAGTTAGCAACACAAACATATGCAAAAATGATAATATAAAGAAGACGTAAAACCATACCAGACGGATGAGCAAGGCTAGGGCGAGTCTGGGGACCAAACAAAGCATCCTGATTATCACTATGGCCTTCAAAGACGGGAGGGTCAGCTCCGCCCTCTCCACCAATTAACTGATGAGCGTGAGCAGCATGAGGAGAGAGAGCATGCTCATCCGTTTGATCCCGTAGAGTATCCATCCAGCCAATCGATCCGGGAGGGGAAACATACGTTTCGTTAGCTAAAGCTTCCAAGGACTTAGCTTGATTCAAAGGTGTGAGGGAAGACACATGATCTGAAATAGGAGGCGCTTGGGCACTAGCACGTACCCGCCTCTTCTTGCGAACACCCGCTCCCTTAGCGGCCGCAGCAACGGCCGCCTCTGCCTGATTATCATCAGCATGAACCTTGGTAGCGGCCTTCTCTTCAGCTTTCCTTTTTTTCTTTTCTTTGTCATCCATAACCCTCCTATACGGAAGCTCGACCACCATCATTTCGCCGGTCTTAGGTGGGATGTCCTGTAGCCGTGCCGCGGGAGTGGCTAGATGAGTAACTCTGGCGGCACCAGGTAGAAGGAGGGCATCGGCCGTGACCTTACAGCCTTTGAAGTTTGGGAGTCGCAGAAATTCGGCCATGGTAATAACTACAAAAGGAAAAGAGAGCGTTGTCACAACAAATATATTGAAAGTTTAGTAAGAGAACAAAACTAACAAAGCAAATATATTACCCTTCCCTTCTGAATCCCTTATGGAGAAAGCACGACCGACGTGCTTCCAGACGTTGGAGAGACCCGCAATGTACAAAATACTAAGAGGTGGGCGGCGAAGAGAGTTAACAACTTCTCGTAACTTAGCAACATCTGACGCGTTATATTCGCTAGATCGAGGAAAAGGATTTGCGATGCTAGAATCATGATGTCGCCAGGCCATAGCAATAGGAGCGGCCCTCCGGTCGACAAGGAAAAACTTATCTTTCCATTTCTTTAAGCTAGTAGGAACGTCTTTCAAACAAGGCTGGCAACCTTTCCCGGCCCTGTTCTGAAATGAGAACCAATGGCCTTGTTTGCACAATTTGTAGAAAACTCGAAAGAGAGGCACGGTAGGAGTAACACCTAGAGAACGACAATAGATTTCGAAAAAAGTAACACGGTTGATACCCAACGGCACAAGTTGAGAAATATGTACACAAAAATGCTCTACAACCTTTAGAAAGAAAGAGGAAAAGGGAACTCGTAAGCCCCCTTGTTGGAAGTGATGTGCATAAAGACCAATAGCGCCGGGAGGTAAAACATCCATGGTCATACCTGCCGGAGCAACCCGCGGATGAAGTTCCTCCGGAATACCATATAATTTAACTAAATACCTAACGTGAGTTTCATTTAAGGAGGATCTATACAGGTGCATATCAAACTTGGGAAGGACACCGGCTTCCAAAGCAGGGTCAACCGGTGCGGCATCCGGTATGTCTAAATCGCCAGAATCTTCCAGCGACATGGTAAAGGATTCGAGAGGAGGATAACCAAGTAAATGCAAAAGGAAAAAGGAGAATTGAGTGAGAAAACACACCTGAAGAGAGCTAATAAGAACAGAAGGCGAGCGGAGTAAAGTGGTAAAAGGAGGAGATAATCGTAAAAACGAAATAAGAAGCTATTTATAGGGAGAATAGGAGAAACATGGAACGTCGTGCCCTGATAGGAGTCGCCATGGAACAATCACAACCATACAATGAGAGCAGTTGGACAGGTGGCATCATCTCACACAATAAGGTGTGGTCCAACTAGGTCTTTAACCCCCAATAAATTATGGCGTTTGTCTGATAGCACATTAATTAGGAACGGAGACGGAAGACCTAAAAAAATAATAAATAAATCATCATCAATCAAGCATTGTACCAACACTTTGTTGATACAAGACTGGGAGGACATGTTCGTGTATGTGACCGCTGGGTTTGGTCCGCTAGGGACTACCCATAGGCCTACATTCAACTAGCGCTACATTCTCACCAGGGCTGACTCAGCACTAGATAAGGATAAAGCCTCGGGAAAGGCCAATACACCCTATTATCTAGGTATCCTTTATTAACCAGCGGTCCTTAGCCAGAACCACACGCATACTGACTGGTCCGGGATTTGGGGAGACCTGTCTTTCACGTGGAAGCACCGTCTGACAAAAGCACACAGTAGTTCGGCGGGTTGTTTCCCATGTGTCAGAAACAATAATCATTCTACAATACTTGGGGTAGTACTTGGGGTAGTATAAATACCCCAAGCACATTCAATGCAAAGCATCACATTTACTACACATATACTCTGCCCAACGGATTACAATACGAAATACTTACTCTCACGCCGGAGCTTGGTCTTGGGACAAAACCCAGGGCGAGGCTAACGCGTGCTGTTTTCTCGACAGGTTTGCTGAGGCATCAAGAATCCACTGGAGGGCAACGGCAATCCCTCCTAGCGGATCTTTGCATCAACACATGTCAAGCTATATCGAATTAGCATGCTCAATCCATGAGTCATTTAATATGCTCAAGCGTCTCCCGAACCTAATCAATCTCTTTGCGTTCCTATCTTGATACAAGATTTATTCAATTGGTCGAGAAATAATGAGCCTAATTAGTTTTGATCATCAATTGGTTAAAATAGTATAAACCCCTTTGGAATTTTGAGATATATCCCTATATTAAGCATGAGCATTCTGGTGTATAATATATAATGTATCTAAGATACTTTCAGCAACAAAATTTACAATCACAGCACCAAACGATAATACTCAATAGCAATACACTTAACATATCAAAGCTGAAAAAAGATTCATACGTCGTTAAAAGAAACTTTTTAATATAGTTACACTTCATGCTAGTTTGTGTTTGATCTCCGCCATCCAAAAGAGTTGAAAACTAAAAGTTTGAGCCAATCATATATATATATATATATATATATATATATATATATATATATATATATATATATATATATAGTGTGATATTCAATGCAGAACCAATTTTTTGTACAGAACTTACAGAACCAATATAAACCGTTAGATGATTTGATCAATGGTCTAGATGATGTGTGCCATTTGTGTCATTAAAGAAAACCAAAAGAAATTTTTGTAAATGACATAAATTTGCTTAAAAAGGTATGAAGGGCATAATGGGTAGTTCCTATAAATTTATAACTCATTAACTGTCCCATAAATTTAGGAAAAACTAAATTAATCAAAATATATCATTTCGAATTTTTCTCACAATCAAGTTTGTCAGTTTCTTCCATCTAGATCCACCGCCCCTAACCTTTGATCTCTAATATCTTTATTTTTTTAATAACCATGTTATTTTTTCATCCTTCCAGACTTTAATATGTGTAAATAATTTGATCAAAAGAATGATTCTCCATGCCTAGCGATGTCACTAGATTGAAGCATTATATGAGGCAACAGGTATGTGTTTCAAATATATTATGGCTAAATACGTTTCTAATTGTTTTTGGGTTTTGAATTATCATTTTAGTGTCTTGTGAGTCTTAGATTTGAGCAAGGGTTTTCTTTTGATTTATTGGCTTATATTTGATTAGGGTAATCGCCGTACGTAAGATACAGGTACCGAACTAAAAATAAGCCGTACGTAAGATACGGGCACCGAACTAAAAATAAGCATATAACGCCCCTACCCGAATAACGTACTTGAGTTTCTCGTACTGGTTTCCGCTCGGTACCGATTTCGGTATTTCTTGTGAAGAACATAAGTTTTGATGTACTGAAATGTAATAGAAAGGTTGTGCTTGAACTATTAAATTCATTGATGGAAATATTAAAGTCGAGAGAAACAAGTCTTAAAATATGATCAAGTTATCTTGAAGGCTTAGTCAGTGTAATATTAGTACACCATTGTTCTTAAATATTCAGTTGGCTATTATCATACAATAACAAGAAGTTTTGGGTTTTTCGTCATTTTTAGTGATATTATTAATAGATGTACTACAAGAGGTAAGAAACTGTGTTGGAAATTATGAGTACTATTAGTTGGGTACATATGCTATATTGTTTATGGGCTACATATTCCAGTCACATCTTTTGTTACTAATATTTTTTATTTTTTAATATTTGATTTTTTAGCTAATATGATTCACTTTTTAATATTTACTTTTTTGTTTCGAGACAGGGATTGTATTTATGGTCACCGCAAGCATACATGTTTCTGGAAGGCGTGCACACATATTCTAATGAATTTTATGAGAAGCGCAGGGGTGCACATATGTTCTTAAAGACGTGCACGTATGTTCTTGATGACGTGCACACATGTTCTATTGAATATGATGATAAAGTGAAGAGTGCACATTTGTTTTTAACTAAATAGTTGTACATGAATTGTATTTTAATTGATGTCAACTTTTGTGTATGCTTATGTTCTTAGTTTGTTATAAATTTTTCTAGGTTACATGTATATGCTTATGTTTTTGTCATAAATTTTAAAAATCAAAGAATGTAAACTAAAAACATATATGCAATTACCATTTTAAGCAAATAAATTTGACGTCTAAACAAAAGAAACACATGTAAATTTACAATATTTAAGAAAAACACCTATGCACTTGATTTTTCAGAAGACATGTCTAAAAAAATGATAAAATAAAAAGAAAATGAATTTCAAAAATTAATGGCTTTAAAAACGTTTTTTAATAATAAAAAATAAAAAATGTGAAAATATGTTTTACTATTATACCCTTTTCATTTAATTAAAAAATATTTAATAATATTAAATTCCTATTGTTTCAAAGTGGTTCTGTAAGTTCTGTACAAAATAATGGTTCTGCAAAGAACGCTCCCCTATATATATTTATTTTATTGATTTAATTATTTATAGCTATAGATTTTATTTATATATTTAGTTTTTTATATAATATTTATGTTGTGACATGGGTATCTGTATCTTTATTCAACAATATTCGTTTCAATTGATTAATTGATTAATTCAAGTTGAAAGATTGGCTACTAACAAATTGATAGAATCACGAAAACACAACCATTCTATACCAATATGTAAAATAAAACAAATTCCGTATTAAACTCAAGCAGTATTATCAAACATGATGAGCATAAAAAACAAGTAACTGATGGTTCAGTATGCATAGGCAACAAACAATTAACCAGATTTCATTTAACTAATACTCTAAGCACGTTCTCCACGGATACGACGAGCCAACTGGATATCTTTAGGCATGATGGTGACCCTTTTGGCATGAATTGCACACAAGTTAGTATCCTCAAACAGACCAACAAGGTAAGCTTCAGTGGCCTCTTGAAGTGCCAACACAGCATGGCTCTGAAACCTCAAATCAGTCTACAACCAAACACCATCAACACAGTTATCAGTACTTGAAATTGATACCTTTTAAACAATAAGTAATAGATAAGCTATGAAACAAGTAATAATCACCTTGAAATCCTGAGCGATTTCACGAACAAGCCTCTGGAATGGCAAATTGCGGATCAAGAGATGAGTACTCTTCTGATATTTACGAAGTTCACTGCATTTTACAACATACTCAGTTAAGTGACAATTCTCGCATAATCATTTATTTGATTTATAACCTAATTCTTTACTCAGGCGTCCTAATGTAATAAACCAAATCTGTAATTCCCAAAGTTAGATGATTATGGTCAAGTTTATAGATTTCTAACCTAAAACTATATTTATGCATTCAATTAACTTAGATAATAAAACATTCAACTATTCAAGCATTCAAGTAATCAAGTTCGACATATGATTATATATTAATTATAAGTTTAGAAAAGAGACTCACCGGAGAGCAACGGTTCCCGGGCGATAACGATGAGGCTTCTTCACTCCTCTGGTCGTCGGAGCAGATTTTTTAGCAGCCTACAAACAGTTTCACAAACAATTAGCAATAGAAGTACCAAAAAAACAAAAAGTTGAAAAATACATTGACATTAATTGAATCAGAATCACATACTTTGAAACCAACAGACAATTGCTTCTTTGGAGCTTTTCCACCAGTAGACTTGCGAGCGGTTTGCTTTGTACGAGCCATTGCAATTCAGATTCTATAAAACTGATGTTTAGTTAAACCTAATATAAGAAGTAAATATAACAAGACAACATAAAATTTATACCTTTGGTTTGAAGAAAAAGTTGTATCTAGGGTTTTTGAAAGTGTGAAATTATATTATGTATTATGGGGTATTTATAGTACACACCATATAGGGTTAGCTTACAAAAAATTTGCAATGGTAATCCTTGTACTTTGTTTCTATTGGTTGGATGTGAGAAATTAGTGTTATGACACGGATTCAAGTTTCTTTCTTGTGTTTCTTTTTGTGTTTATAATACCCTACACGCATGGAGTTAAAAAAAATTAATTACATATTAGTATATATTTTTAGTTTAAATTAAATTGCACGATTATATATATTGTACATAATAGTAATTACTCTCTCCGTTCCAAAATTATTGTCTCCCAATAAAACACACAATTTAAGAAAAATGCATTTATGACTGGTAGCTCTTTTTTACTTTTTAGCAGAATGAGAGTTTTAACCTTAGTTAATTAATTAAAGTCATCTTTAAAGTTTGTAACAATAATAATAATATAAACAAGAGTAATATAGTAAACATGATCAAACTTCTTTATCTATATTTAGTAGTGGACAATTAAATTAAAACATTTCAAAAATAAAAACGTAAATTATTAATTTGGGACCAAAAGAGTATATGTTTAAGTAAATATGACAAAAAGTTGACTTTAAATATTATAGTTTAAAATATATTATAAATAGAGGAAACTACTTGTAATGTGATAGTTATAACTTATATTTTTTTAACAAAAGTTATTTAGAGTTTCAAAAAGACTATAATTAAGGTTCATGTATATACCAATAGCTAAATGATCAACTAACACTACACATATGCCTTCTTTCATCCAACATTTCTCTTAGCTTCCTAAATGCTTCATTACTCTTTATCCTAAAGATGAAAACGAATG
>BQNB010030902.1:39300-54459 GCA_026074375.1 Tanacetum coccineum
TACTCGTCATTATACTTGTGTATATGGATATGACTTTGTTTTGCAGGGAGCGTATGGATGCATCCTAGGTACTTTGTTCTGTTCAGTTCGGGTGAATGGTAGTGTGTGTGCATTACACCCCATATCACATTTGGTACATCTGGAGTTGCTTGCCTGTGTACATTTGATTATGTGGCTATTTGATTATATCTGTTTAAGGGGCTATTTAATTATATCTGTTTAAGCTCTGATACCACTTGTCGATCCTACTTTAATAGATCCAATTCCTTAAGTTTGTTTAAGGTTTATGCATATTTGATAAATCTAACACAACTATAGTAGAAACTGTGTTTGAATGTATTAAAGATTATGCGGAATCTAATCTTTAATATTAAGAGAATTATCAATGATAAGTAATTCAAATAAACATACAATTCAACAAATAAGCTTCAATATTATTAATGATAATAATACGAATACTCTCAAAGTATTAGGGTTACAAAGACCTTGAAGCTATGAATTATACATCTAAGACTTTAAAAGATTGATAAAAGAGATATCAATTTTTTATGGCCCTAGGACTCCTTTTATACACCAGGAGTCTAGTGGCTTACAATACTTTACTAAGTGTCCATTGTCTTTTCTATAAATAACAAATAAAATTAATACATATCATATATGCCAGGTCCTAACAACATAACTGTTACTAATCCATAATCTTTTCTATAAACAAATAACTTAATACATATCATATAAGCAGTACTAACAACAAACAGTAATAACTTATTAACCTCAACAGCATTAACTTATCTCTGAGCAATCTTAACCTTGAGCAGTACTAATATTCACTAGCAGTAGTAACTTTGTACTAGCAGTAGTAAACACTTAGCATATTTTCTTTGAAGTTCATGAGCAGCACTAAATCCAGCTGAGCAGCATTAACACAAACATAAGCAACAGTAATTCAAACAATATCAAGAAGACTTTTAATCCCAACAATATTCTTAAGTTTCAAGTTGGCAGTTTTGGTCCTTGGGGTTTCTAGCACTTTTAACTTTTTGTTTAAATTATCCTAAGGTTAAATTAAGTTTTGGTATTGGCAGATTTAGTCCTTGTAGTTTGATAAAGCTAGGAAACAAATAGTGCATTGCACATAAGTCCCTAAACTTTATAACTATTGACAATTCTGGCTCTTTGAGTTAAACTTAATTAATTAACTCCCCTTTAAATTGTAACCCTATTCAAATACAAAAACCTTTTTCGTTAATTAAATAAAACCCGTTAGATGACATAAATTTGGAATCACTCTCCCCCTCAAACAATCACCCATTTTCTATTTAAAAAGCTGTAGTCCTTGTTTAAGTTGAAAAATATATTGTAGAAGCACAAACTGATTAATTTTTAACAACACATTTTCCATCGTGATTAACACAAATAATTTTGAAGAATCAATTAAGAAAGAATTATTTGGTTATAAAAAGAAGACTTCTCTTCTTGAAGAAGAAATAGCGTACTAAAACGTACATTATTCCCATGATGCATGGATATAAAGTAATCCATGTCCAGGAAAAACTAATTACCCGATGTTTGGAACAACTATCTTTTTGGTGACATGCTTTCCTCAGATTTAAAAGCGGGTTGCAGTCTGAAATAACTGCAAGTCATTAAGATATGTTTTAAAAGTTTGAACTTCTGCTCGAACTTTATTTAAAGACCCGTGTTAATATTGAACGACATTTCTAGGTTCGTAAATATTATCGATTTTCAGAAGACATGTCTTGAGTAAAAATATTTTTTTGGTATTTTCTATTTTTCAATTTTTATGGTTTTTGTAGGTTTTATATTTTTGTATTTTTTTTGTTTTTAAGAATATATACATAGGATACATGAAGACTATCCTTTACTTATCTATTTCTAACTGAAGACGTTTGAGAGTTTTAGGAGTCATACTCTTCATTCCAAGTCGCGGGAGTAGAAATTTGAACTGCTCTCTTGGTAATGCCTTTGTGAATATGTCCGCCAGTTGATAATCCATCGTCACGAAGTAAAGTTCAACAATGCCATTCTCGACTTGCTCTCTTATTAAATGGTGGCGTATGTCAATGTGCTTTGACCTAGAGTGCTGGACATTGTTCCAGCAAAAAGCGATAGCAGTTTTGTTATCATAATACAGAGGTATATTATTGAATTCAAAGTCGTAGTTCGTTAGCTCTGATCTCCTCCAATGTATCTGAGCACAGCATCCAGACATGGCTGTTGGGATTAAAAGCATTCTTAATGCTGCTAGTATTACTAACGCTCATATCAGAGTTAATGCTGCTTAGTTGTGTTAGTACTGCTCAAGAACTTCAAAGAAAAAAATGCTAAGTGTTTACTACCACAGTTAGTACTGCTAGTGTAAAGTTACTACTGCTAGTGCATATTAGTGCTGCTCAGAGACTTAGAAGAAAAACTGCTAAGTAGTTACTACTGCTAGTACAAAAGCTACTATTGTTAGTACAAAGTTAATGCTACTCAAGGAGTTAATGCTGCTAGTGAAGAAGTTAGTACTGCTGAGTTAGTTAGTACTGCTTATGTGATTTATATGAGTTATTTATGTAAAAGATATGTATAACTTATTTGTTTAAAAGATTTGATATTCTTAGGAAAGTATTGTAAGCCGTTTAGGACTCCTTGGTGTATAAAAGGAGGTTCTAGGGCATAGAGTTTGATACGAGTCATTCATAGAATTATCATAGCTTCAAGGTCTTTGTAACCCTAATACTTTGAGAGTATTCGTATTATTAATAATATTGGAGCTTTTGTTTGTTGAATTATATGTTCATATAATTACTGTTTCATTGATAGTTCTTCTTAATATTAAAGATTAGATTCCGCATAATCTTTAATACATTCAAACAAAGTTTCTACTATAGTTGTGTTAGATTTATCTAATATAACTAATCCTTATACAAGCTTAAGGAATTCGATCTATTGAAGTGGGATCAACAAGTGGTATCAGAGCTTGTTGCTTTGAGAAACTTTGCTAGAAGATATGGATCAAGATTCTGCACACATGGTGGCTGCATCCAAAGTTCCCATGCTCAAACCGGGTGAGTTTGAGTTATGGAGGATGAGGATTGAACAATACATCCAGATGATAGACTATGCACTGTGGGAAGTCATAGAGAATTGTGCAACCTTGCCAAAAATACAAGTTGCGGAAGGTGTTACAACAGTGATGCCTATTGCATCTGCTGAAGATAAGGCTCAGAGAATATTAGAGGTAGAAGCTAGAAGTACTTTAATGATGGGCATTCCCAATGAACACCAGTTAAAGTTTAACATTATAAAGGATGCTAAGCTGTTTACACAGTCTGGTTTTGGAACTAACTCCCATACTTGAAGTTGATCAAACTCTCGAATTTCTTCTTGCATAGCTTCAAACCAGCAAGCTTCAGTCATGGCAGTCTTGAAATTCTTGAGTTTGACTTTTAAAAGTACAGAATTGTAAAAGCACCATAAAGCATCGATAGCTAAGTGTTTTTTGGTGGATACCGAACGAGAAGGATTACCAATTACATTATCTATTGGATGATCCTTGGATCATTTATTCAGCTGAACTAACATCCCCTGAAGATGACACTTCAAAACTAGGTTCTTGAGCAAACACATTTATAAAGGGATCGTCTTCAGTTTGAGCAAAAGGGTTGTCTTCAAAAGTAAGTCCAGCTGCAACACCTTGATGTGAGATAGAAGTTGTACCTTCTTGATGAATGACGGTGAATTACTTGTTGATCGTGTGCAAAAATAAAAATCTATTGATCCAATTGTAGTGAAGAAGGTGAAGCAGTCTGAAACGACTGGAACGTGAACAGTTATGAGCATTAGGTACCGTTCTTTCAACACTAGGGGTTTAAAGTATTCATCAAACTCAGTTGTGAATAAAATCTCATAGTTATATATTGGTTAGTGTACAATAAGGACTTCAGGGACTAGATTTGGTACGAGCCCTGAACTGATCTGTCCAGGCGTCATTAAAATAGGCTCAGGTCCTGTACTAAGGTGCATAGGAGCCATATGCTCAGTCAGCTCATCGAATTGCACATGAATTGTTTCCATGATTCTTCGGGTTCTTTTGTTGTAGATTTTATAACCCTTCATATTGTAAGCATAACCAATGAAAATCCTAATATTAGCTGTTGCTTTTAATTTTCCAAGATCTTTGTTGTCATTTGTAGGGTAACAAAGAGCACCAAAAACTCATAGAAATTTAAGATCAGGTTTCTTATCATGTACAAGCTCATATGGGGTTTTGATGTGACGAGTGTGAATTATAGATCTGTTTTGGGTGTAACATGCAGTAGCAACAACTTTTGCCCATAGAAACATCAGAGCTTTAGAAAATATCATCATTGTCTGAGCTGCTTCCACAAGAGTACGATTCCGTCTTTCGACAACACCATTCTACTGAGGAGTTCTCGGAATAGATTTTTGGTGAGTGATGCTAACACTTTCATAGAATTCAGTCAGAACTTGATTAACAAATTATGTGCCATTATTTGTGCGGATGTATCTGGCAGTTTTATTAAGACCAACTTGTATTTGCTTTAGAAATTTAATAACAAACTCTAGAGTTTCGTCTTTTGATCTCAAAAACTTAACCCATGTAAATCTTGAACAATCATCAACGATGACCAAAATGTATTTCTTCCCATTAATACTCTGCACTCTCATTGGTCCACACAAATCTATATGAAGGGTATGTAAGACTTCCATAATGGTGTTTTTTGATTTGGGTTTACTTCTTGCTCTTTCCTAGTTGACAAGCAGAGCAAAGATGATCTTTCTCAAACTTCAACCTTGGTAAGACTCTTACCAGATTTTTTCTTACAAGATCATTGATGGTACCGAAGTTCAAATGGTTTAACCGACGATGCCACAACCATGATTTGTTCTTAGAGGCTTTAGACAATAAGTATATTGGAGAGGACTTCATCATGTCTTCAACAGAGATAGTATACAGATTTAAGCCATGAGAACCTTTAAGTAATTCCACACCATCTACATCTCTAACATAACACGAATGTTTTCTGAATGAAACTTCAAGATCTGAATCACAAAATTATCCTACAAAAAAGAGATTGTGTTTAAGTCCTTCCACATAATATACCCTGGAGATCACACTGTCACCAATTATGTAGTCTCTATAACCCATAATAGCACCAAAATGATCATTCCCGAATCTAACTGTCCCGATGAACTTTTTCACAAAATTCTTGAGCCGTGAGCGATTCCCCGTCATATGTTTTGAGCAGCCTGAGTCCAAATACCAAATGATGATTTGTACGACCTGCATTTGAAAATAGACGAGGATGGAGTTTGGTATGTTGGATCCCTAATTTTTGTTGGGGTCATGTTGGTTAGTAGAAATAGTAGTATTTTTCACAAAAGCATCAATTGTCTGTGTCTCAGCTGTAGTGGGAATGTCAGTGGAAAGTGCCTTTTCCTTTTTGTTTCTACATGTGTACCTTGTTAATAGTTTCTGAGAAGTGTTACTAAATCTCTCAGTGATCACAATTTCACTAGTACTAACGTGTTCAGGTTGTTGTAAAGGCACTACTTTGGATTTAGTAAACCTATTTAAAGGGCACTGTTCTCCTAAATTGATTTTTTTCCAGTGGGCTTCCACTGATAACCAACATTGCCAAACAGTTTTCCTGTTGCTTTCTAAACTTGCTTAACTTTGCGCACAACATTTTTAATAGGGAGGGGGCATTTAGAGACTTCAAATATTGCACAACACACTTGATGTGTCGTTATGTGGTTGTAATTTATGTTTCAAGTTTTAAATTTATATTTTGCCGACTTAACCAAAAACAATACTTTAACGGGAAAAAATACGCCGACACGTGGAATTTCGTGGTAAGTAGGTGGTCGATCACTAAGAGAGAAACAATCTTTCGATTATTAATAATTTTGTTATCTAAACTAAGTTAATTCATTTCCTATGTTTAAACCTATGTCTTAAACCTTATGTTAATCCTAAATCTAACGATAAGGGGGGTTCAGCCGAGAGACTGAGGCCAAAACGGGGGGTTTTTATTGTGACTTAAATACAACTTAAACACTAAACATCATGCAAGCAATTTAACCAGAAGATAAATAGTAGTCTAGGCCAAATATAAGAAAACTGTATTAACCATTATTAATCCAATCAGAACGTTGGTTTGTTTATTTAGTGCAATGATTACTTATCTCGAGGCGGCATATCATTCTTAAGATTAAGGCGGTACTTCTTCCTTAAACCTAGATACGTAGAATTCTGTCACAATTAAACGCATCCGCATAAAGCATCCTTATTTGCTGATTATAATCTATCTTAGGGATTAAAGCAATGGTGATCTTGTTAAACCCTAGCTCATAGAGACTTTACCCACTTACTGCTTAATGGAAATTCATACACTAGTAGTCCACTAACCAAGTCTTTACCAATTAATTAAGAACGTACTCGTTGATCCCTGGGGTCACCTGCCGGTCCAACTAAGCTCACAATCTAAGGGCAAAGATAGGTCGTTATTTGTGATCCTATTGGTCTAGATGTATAAATCACTATATGGAGAGCCATCTCGGCATCTAGATTACTTGGTCCGTATCACTAGATCCAGTTGAATGATAGGTCGCATACAAAAGCACGTAAACAAGTGTTAATACAAATAAACCAATAAAAACGTTTATTTTACTACACGATCTTCTCATGTTTTGTTGATAACATTTAGTAAAATCTACATGAAAGTAAAACGTCTTAAACGTTACTTTTCTATTTTTAGCATTACTTTTAATTTCAAGAAAATCAAGTAAACCATTATTTGCATCATAAATAACATCATCATTTGCAGCATATCTTAGGGCAATCTTACAAGATCACACATGATCTCTTAAGATTTTGCAAATCAAAATTCGAATTGTGTTACTGTGTGCCTATAAAGGCCAGTTCTGTTCTGCAACAGAACCGGCAGGAACCGGCCTACAGTAAATTTTTTGGCTATAAATACCAAGCCATTTCTTATGTTTTCTTCACCCTTCTCTAGCTTAATATTCTCTTATCTACTGATCATTCTCTCTTGTATACTCTTATTTAGTATTTTGTAGGTAATTCTCTTCAAAGAAGAAATTGCCAAACACCCCTTCGAGACGATCAAGTTCCTATAATCTTGTTTCGCATCTCCATAGCATTGTCAAGTTTACATTGTTGAATCTTGCACATCATTTAGTAATTGTAGTTGTATTTATCATCATTGTAAATCAAGTTTAGCATAGTTTGGGTTGATTCTATCGTGTAAAGAATCCGGTATTTAGCTTTCTACCATTAAAGGGTGTAAGCAACATTGTGAGGCTTCTCTGCCGGTTAAAGGAGATTGGTGACTAGTTGTTACAAACTCTCGAGTAGGTGACTCGGGGAGTGAAGTAAGGAAAGGAAGGTGTCCTTGTAGCTGAACCACTATAAATACTTTTGTCTCGGTTAACTCTTTCTAACTCTTACTTTTACTTGCTTTATTTATTCATCCAACATCAATATTGTGCAAACTTCACATAAGATCAAACAAATTAAAAAATATATAGGAAAACTATTCAACCCCCCTTCTAGTTTTCCACAATTGGTATCAAGAGCAAGGTTACCAAAGTTTTTTAAAATATATTGTATTTTAAAACTTTAAACGATTATAGATTTGGAAAACTACAAAGAAGGTAAGTCTATGCAACGACCACCTCTCTTTGAGGCTAATTGTTTTATATATTGGAAAACTCGTTTTGAAACTTATGTGAAGTCTAAAGATATTGATCTTTGGTATATTATTGTTTATGGTAATTACAAACCTACCATCAAAGATAAAGATGGTAAGGGAGTAATCATCAATTATGAAAAATTTGATGAAAACCATAAGAAAATGATTTCCAAAAATGATGAAGCAAAAATGATTTTATACAATGCTTTACCGAAAAAAGAATATGAAAGAATTTTCATGTGTGATACGACTAAGGATATTTAGAACTCTTTAATAATTACCCATCATGGTAACAAACAAGTTAAGGATAACAAAATAGACCTATTTGTTCAAAAATATGAAGAATTCATCATCTCAGATGATGAAAATATTGATTGTGCTTTTGCTAGATTTAATACTATTATTACATCACTAAAAGGACTTGACGAATCCTTTTCAAGTCGTAATCATGTTAGGAAATTCTTGAGGGTTCTTCTTACTAAATGACGTCCGAAGGTTACGGCAATATTAGAATCCAAGGACTTATCAACTCTACCTCTAGACGAGCTTATTGGAAATCTAAAGGTCTATGAGGTAGTACTTGAAAAGGATTTGGAGATCTCTAAGAACAAGGAAGAAAAGTACAAATCACTTGCTCCCAAAGCAAGAAAAGTTCTAAGTGAAGAAGAAGCAACCACTTCGGATAGCAATGATGAAGAATATGCCATGGCGGTAAGAGATTTCAAAAAATTCTTTAAAAGAAGAGGCAAGTTTGTCAGTCAACCTCATGACGACAAAAAAAACTTCCGAAAAGCAAAGGAAGATGATAAGTGCTTAATTACACATATCTTTTACCTCTAAAAACGAGCTTAAATGACCAAAAACAGACAAAAACTGCCAAATATATGTTTGTTTTGCATTTGTATTGTGCAGGAAGTGGATATCATCAAAAAGGCAGAAAACCAAGCCAAAATGACAAAACTGAGCATGGAATGGAAAAGACTGTGCAAAATCAAGGCCAAAGTCCAAAAATGCCAAAGTCAGAGTCAATACTGAAGAATCAGCAGTCAAACCGGAGCCGGAACTGAAGAATACTATTGAATGCAATCTTAACCCATCTGATGGGCCGGGAAAGCCCAATAGTATATCTATGAAGACTGTGAAGACCAAATGGGCCCTCAATCAATTACAACAGCCCATTTGTGTGCAATTGACAAAGACTGTGAAGACTTTGAAGGCCCAATCCTAGCCCAGTTACAGCCAATCTCAGCCATTGTACACACAAAACCCACTCCATAACCTTATTGGGCTTGAAAAAGCCCAATAACCAAGCCTATACCTTATTGGGCCCAAACCCAAACCCAGTGGGCCCAATACAAGCCCAAGCCCAACAAAAGCCCAATACACTCTTTTTATAAAACACAAGGACCCAAAATGTAAATTTTAAAACTTTGTTTTATAATTAAAAATGAAAAAATAAAACTTTAGGGGCCAAAAGTGCCATGTTTGAAAGATGTTTTTGTAAAGAAAAATGGTTTAAATAAACCACAAGGACTGATTTTGCAATTCTCCCTAACTTTCTTTATTTCTTTAGTTAATAAACAGCAGGGACTGAAATTGTAATTAACTAAACCTTTCTTTGTTTCTTTTGTTATAAAAACGGAGGGACTTAAGCTGCCAATTTCTAAAACATGTTTATAACTAAAAAAAAGGGCTGAAATAGAAATAGAAAGAGAGAAAGAGTTGAGGGACTATTCTTGCATCATCTTCAATCTTTTCTTTTAAACATAACCACTTACCCTGTACCCTCACCCTTTCCCGCCAACCTTATACCACCCCTCACCCACGGTTTACAGCTCACCCCATCCCCTCATAGTACACTCACAGCTCACCTTCACCTTTCCCACTCCCCATAACCCTTATAATAAGCCATGTTGGCAATCTTACACAAACCGAGCAACATCAATGGCTGAGGTTGTATGTGAAGAAGCACAAAAGTGATCTGAGGGCTAGAAGAGTGTGCAAAGGTCTGTACTCACACAACTAACACAAGTCAAGAAAAAGTGAAGACTTAGGACTTGTATAAAAGCTAGAAGAACAAGCCGAAGTAAAAATACCCCCTGTGTATATGTTTTAAAGTTTTTAAAATTTAGTCCATTCATTTTGTATTATTGTACTCATTCTATTTTAAAGTTTTATGTTGCACTTATTTTCTTAGTTTTCAATAAACAGTTAAGAGTTTTTCTTTGATATTACCGACTGTCGAAATTAAAGTCTCATATCAGCTCTCTAATTCTGTTTATTCTATATAAGAGTGTGTTAAAATGTTCAAACATTACTAGTAATCACAATTGTTACCATTTCCTTAACTAAAAATCAGTAAAAAAACACGTTTTTATATATTTAAGGGGGTGTTTGGTTTTGACTGTGAAATGGGTCAAAACAGGTTGCTTATGGGTCAAACACACTTAGCCATCTTTGGTCATAATAGACCACTTTAATTACAAGTTTTAGTTTAAAAATAGTTTTTTATGTCCCTTTTGCTTTCTGTCAAAATTTCAATAAGCAAAAATAGAGCTTATGTGCTCCAGCTGTGTAGACAGCTTAAGCACACCCTTGGTGTGCTTATTTGAGTGTTACTAGCCCAAATAAACCACCCCTTGTGCTGTCCCTTTGGTTTGACCAAGTAGAAGTCAAAAGAGTGAAACCCATATTTTTTTGAAAACCTTGACTTTTGAGATCAAAAATCAGCAGGTTTTATTGTGATTTAGGACCTCAGATTTTGGAAATAAGTCAAATGACCACCATTCTAAATCTGTTGGGGATTGGTTTGGGGTAAAAAGCACAATTGTGCTTATTCTCATAAGCTAAAAGTGGCCTTAAGCCACTGAGTTTGCCCTCCCCTGGTGCTGAGCACCAAAAGTAGCCCCACATTTCTAGCTTATTTGAAATTAAGCTATAGGTTTTAATTGCTTTTTAACATAGCTTATAGGTAGGCCTATTAGGATTAGCAGCTTATTTCACTTAGTTAGCTTATTAAGATAGCTAAATTATAGCTTAAAAGTTCACTTTTTCTGTTTTTTTTTGCAAACTGTTAGAATAAGCTTACTTAAATTTCAGCTTAACTTAGGGCTTATTTAGTCAACCTAGCTTATCATTAGGCCACCCTTGCCTTAGTAACTTATTCCTATAGTTTTCTAGCTTATTTTGTAGCTTAAATCAGAAAAAGAAAAAGAAAATAAGCCCATAAGCTTATAAGCCTGCTGTCACCATAAAAGCTTATTTTTTGGCTTATTCAGTGCTTAAAAGTCATAAGTGCCTTTATTAAAAATGTTCCCCTTAAGCCCCTGAGTAAGTTTGCTTTTGTAAGTTTTGGCTAATAAGCACTTTGGACCAAAGTTGTAATCGGGGTCCACTTCAGGGACCATTTGTGTAATTTTCTAATTTCTAGTTAACAGTGTTAGTGCCTTTAGTTAATACCTTGTTACACTGTTAGTCCTAGTTCCCTTTCACTGTTAGTCCCTAGTAGTTAACAGCAGTTAGTTTTATTTAATTAAAATAATTAATTTAGGTTAGAATTTAATTAAGTTAATTACTTTTATTTAATTCAGTAAAATTTGGGCATTTTTATATTTTTAGAATTGTTAACTTTTTCTTTATTTAATTTTATTTTTTTTAGAATTTTTATAACTTTTATTTTTTGTCTTTTTCTATTTTCTTAGTTTTAATTAGTTTTTAATCTTTAAAAATTCATAAAAAATCCAAAAATTAATAAAAAAATATTTTTCTTTTTTACAAAATTTTCTTTTGTCATTTAGTGTCTAGGAAAAATATAAAATTTAGTGTAGGCTTAATTTTTCTTAAATTTCAGTTTTAGACCCGTTTTTACCGGGTGCGTTTTACCGTTTCTTTTCGTTTAGCATTCAAACGACCTCCGTTTTTGTTCTAGTTTTCTTTATTTTTCAAATTAAGTTAATTAGAATTTAATTTTGATTTTTAATTTAATTTAGCATTTATTTTCTTAATTTTTAATATTTAGGTTTCCCGATACCTGATTCTGTTCCCCGTATTCAATATAGATTTAATTTTAGGATTTCCCTATAACTAATTTTGTTTCCCGTAGTTTTTAAGATCCCTATTTCCTATACCTGTTTCCCGTAGATTAAATTAAGTTTTATTTAATTATTTACAAAACGGTCCCTCAACTTTTAACTATTTACGATTTTCTTACACAAAAAATCCCGTAAAAAAATTAACAAAAAAAACACGTCAAGTTTTTATTGTTCACAACTTTTTTACATTCATCGGCCCAAAAAAAGATATCGAACCGTCCCAAAAAAAGAAAATATTCGAGAAAAATTTAACCCGTCCCAACGCAAAATTTTTTTTCCCAAATCGTACAAAAAAAGGAAATATCCGGGAAAAAATTAGCCAAAAAAAAACAACCCAAAAATAGCCTAAAATCTGGCCCAAAGTAAAAAAAAATACAAAACGGACCCTCACCTTTTAACTATTTACGATTTTCTTACACAAAGATTCCCGTAAAAAAATTTACAAAACCGTCCCAAAAAAATAAAATATTCGTGAAAAAATTAGCCCGTCCCAACGCAAATTTTTTTTCCCCGAATCATACAAAAAAGGAAAATATTAAAAATTAGCCCCGCCATAACGCATCGCAAAAAAAAAACCCTGAAACGTAAAAAAAAATTATTCGAGAAAAAATTAGCCCCGCCGCAACGCGCGGGTTCTTTTGCTTGTTTCAAACAATCTTACTATATCTTCTCATCTCACATAATGTCTTAAAAAAACTCTCAAAAACCCGACCCAAACAAAATGTTCAACACCATATTCCAATTTTTTGTTTGACCGATCACTCATCACCCATTAATCTTTTAAATGCACGCGAACTTTTGTATGCCATCCCAACAACAACCGTTTTTAACAAGAAATAATTTGTTTCAACCTTCGTTTAACCAAGTATGTACCAACACCAACAACAATCTCAAACGTATCTTTAACAAATGTTACACGACCACCACCACCGTACCAATTCAAATTTCTCAATATTATTCTCCGGTTAGTTGTTGAAATATTGAAGACGTACAAGATTTGGATTCGTTTTTGTGTAGTGAAGATTGTTCTTCAGCGTCCATCCGTACCCGTTGAAGACGACTCTCCCATTGAAGAGGTGGCGCCCGTAAAAAAGAGCGTAAAAATGTCAAAATTCCAATAAAACTAGAAATCATCTCACACGCCACATTGGGCTCATCCCATGGTGTTTTTTTATCTCAACGACAAGCGGATGATCTCGAAGATGAGGAGAAAAAGGTTCGGAAAGTTTGACCATAAGCCGAGACAAAGCAAAGAAGACAGCGTCATCCTCCTCCGTTCATCGAAATCTTAACTGATACTGAGAACACAGTGTAAGCATAAATTTGAAGATCATAAGGTTTAATCCGCAGATACACAAATCCACCAATCACAACAATCTATTCCCACTGCATGGATTACAATCCAACGACCCTCCTTAACCCACACCTTCACAATCCAATGACCATTACACTTCTTAAAAAGCACAACACCCACACACCACTATATAAACAACCAAATATCACAACCCTGAATGTAAAAAAAAAGAGAAGAAAATGTCAAGAAAGGAAGGAAATGTCAGAAGCGTAGAGGTCGAAAAGGCAATCAGAAGCGAAGCCGAGGCGAAGAGAGATTTAGATGAACGTCTCAAGTTGAAAGCTGCACAAGCTGCGAAAGTGGAGCGGATAAAGGCGGCCCTCCAAGTAGCGGAGGCCAAGTATGCTAGGCTTAAGGCTGCCAATGAGGTTTCAACAAAAGTCCATGCCCAAAAAGTGGCAGAGCGGAAAGCTATCAAGCGGAAGCAGGCCGATGCACTTATTGAGGCATATAAAAGTGAAAAAGGGCTTCCCGGAAATGATCAAGGCGCACATTGATCATAAATGTAAGTCTTTATTATCCTTAGTTATTTATAACCTGTATCCTTAGTTATCTCAATCGTATTAAAACAAGAACCATTGGGACAAACATGTGGAAAATCATTAATGTTCTTACAATTTCCAGTTTTTTTTAATGAGTATATATGCACTTTATTCTTATTAGTCGATATAGTTATGTCATTTATTAGTCATTAATTATTGATTGTATTTAGTTAATATTTTTTGGAAGATTATCAAATCATTAGGTGTATGATTAGGATTCGTATCAATCTTGTGGTAGGATAAGCTATACATTAATTGTGATAGGATAAACTTTACATTAATTGTCATGGGCTCAAACATGTACTATATATATCGTTTGTATTTGAAGAAAATAAACATGAAAACAATTATCCTCCAATATGGTTATCAGAGCAAAACTGATCCTCTCTTAACTTCTCTCTAAATAGTCCACTCTCACACTAAAATCTCTGTCTTTCTCTCGTCTGATATAATGTTCACATGTACTCTGGCCCAATACGTGGCTCACAAGACTAATGTTGCTCAACAGTTTACACCAAAAATGCAATAGCAATTGACTGCATCCCGGTCAAGTATACTCGGTCATGCTCCGTCTATTTATTCATCACCGCCTACTACGCTACAAGTGCTTTAGAGCATTAAGGCCGCCCGCAAACCCGACTTTGCACATGGATACATGCCTCTTCTGCATTTAACATTTTTAATACCAGAAATAAGTACCATTTTTGATAACGCCTATTTTCATCTGTTTCACGATGGTGGATAGACAAGTCTATTCCCGCACCACCACAGGTTCCATAGGCATAATTCTTTCTCATCATCGCCCACTTCATCTTCATAATGTTCTTGTAACCCCCAATATAATTAAAAATCTCATTTTTGTTCGTCAGTTCACTAGGGACAATAATTGTACTATTGAATTTGACGTCTTTGGTTTTTCTGTGAAGGATTACTTGACTCGTCATATCCTCTTTCGATGTGACAGTTCGGACGATCTCTAACAAGTGTCTTAAACCAGGGTTTTTATGTGGGTCGACCATAACATTTTTTAGACTAAACCATAGGATGTTTTTTTGGCTGGTTTTGAATTAGGTTTTGAGAACTTTTTTTTAAAAAGACAATTTTAACTATCACACAATATTTATACAACAAACCTTACATGTTCTAAGAAAGATTTGAACAACAACAATTTGGTTGAAGAGTTTCTCATACAATATGCGGTATCATTGGATATAAGCCCTTGGTCGTGTTACCAACTAATTCCCGACCGCGAGTTTTAACTCATTTTGCTAAAAATAAAAATGACCGGAAAATAGTTAGCAAAAAATCTTTTACATTATTACATTGTTTTCACATTTGTTTAAATCTTTAAGTTTACTTTTGAATTACTATTCATATAAAAAACCTCAAGTAGTACTTTTAAGTTTTAAAAGTATTTGCAACTTGGC
>BQNB010030903.1:0-24522 GCA_026074375.1 Tanacetum coccineum
ATTCACATTGTATGTAACTAGATTTTGGGACCTGCCTTTGTAAAACTCTGATTTGAAATGAATGATAACGTATCTTTTGAACAAACGTCTCTTTTGGGTCGTTTTCTATGATTATGATTGTTGTTTCCATGAAGTAATACCCAAGATTAGCTTCCGCTGCTATATTGTAAAAATGGGGGTGTTACATAAAGTGTCCTAGCTCCTCAAACGTATACTACATGACCTCTGGATTATGATAGCCCAAACAGTGATACGATGATTTCATAAGTTAATGAACCAAATTAATATTTATGTTAAACTTTATGAAATAAAGTTTTGAAATATAAACAATCGAACTAAGAAGATTTGACATATTACCCAATTCGTGTTAGGCCGTTTATTTCCAATTGATCACTTTTTGACATCACAATTTCCCCTATTAAGTGAGCTGATAGGTCCCAACCTTTGTATGTTTTTTTCCGAACCACCCGTGGGGGAATACATGCGATAAACCATGAATACAATATTTCCAACTGTAAGCTAATCTATATATATTGCCTAATTACTTCCACTGCTAAATATCATTTAATCATGACCCATTAATCACTTGCGATCACTCGAATATTGGATAGATCTATCGAATGACAAATCCCAAAATTGAATAATGGTACTTGGCAAGTACCTTTACAAAGACATTGTTCCTCAATAATGTCACTGAGTATTTCCATTTAACATTTTGTTCATGAGCTTTAGGGCCAATAATACTGTTTCCATGATTAATTTGTAATTATAGCAATAATACCAGCTATGAGAGACTTTATTTCAACCATCTCATTACAAACCTAATGAATTACGACGTCAACGCGTTATATATTGACCTTTTAGCATGTTTAAGCTCATGTATTGAGCAAGCTTATGGCACGGAGTCATTGGACTAGGACGTCCCAAACTCGTTATCATTCAACACTAAATATCATATGTATGATAGAGGACCTCCTTTTGTAAAACCTCAATATATTTAATGATAACTAAAGTTTCCAAAATGTTTCTTTGATCATTTTTTGTTGGTTTTCAGAAGTGTCTATAACTTATGCATGCTACTTATACAAGTTACTACTCTAGTTCTACTTATTCTGCTGGAGAAGAATGCAAAAAGAATCCAAGAAAATAGACTAAGTAGTTCTTCTGTTAGAACATAATAATAGTACTCGCTATTCAAGAAACCATGGTTAAGTACTACTAGCCAGTAAGAGTATTACTGTTAGTAGTAAGTAAGTACTAAGCAAGCATATACAAGATAAGTACTACTTTAAGTAACATGCAAAGAGATATATTATGAAAAGATATGCCTGATCAGTTAATGCTTATGTAAGTCCAGTATAGTGTTTCCTTGGAGTATAAAAGTAATCCCAACTGCATTAGATATAAATACAAGTTACACAAATATTCCATAAGTTAGTAAAACTTCAACCTAGCAATAATTAAAAGACAACGAAGTTCTGGATTTATACAAGTACTACTAGCAGTATAAGTTATTTTCCGGCATAACTTAATATTGTTCATAGTCATTGTTTCTCTTGTAGTTTTGTTTGATCCTATCTAAGATTAGCTACCACCCATAATAGCTCGAAAGATCTATTCATTGGATCAACATTTTCTAGATTATGACTGTTGATTCATAAAGTACATACCCCAATTTAGCTTCCCCTCTATAATGTCAAATAAGAGGGTGTTATAGGGTTGGACTCTTGTACAACTTGTGTTCTTGATGATGAACAACAAGTGTATTTGGAATTGTGTCCTAATGAGATTTATTGATTGATCTCGTTGGCTCTAGACTCTATAAGTGCACTTTTATTATTTGGTGATCGGAGGCTGGAGCAGACTGCCACCTTTTCAATATCTATGATCTCGGAATGAGAAAGTCGATAGAAGCATGTTGTACTCTATGAGAAATGAAACAAACTTCTTTTGAGAGAAGCCTGAGTAGCTGGGAGGGTTGTGCATTGCATCACTGGGTCCATGATGACTTGTCTTTAATACCAAAATCATCATTGTGATTACTGATAGATTATGCATTGACCCGGTTTCTGCCTAAGTGAATGAAGGGCTTCTTTCTTTACACCCTTTATCCTTATAATTCTTTTTCATTTTTCAACCCCTTCAATCCCATTCTCACTTTACTCTTTTTTTCAATCATACTTATGGACTTCTACTCTATCTATTGGAGTGTCCCTAGGTAGATCCCTCTAGTTCTGGCTGGATCATGGAACAACACCTATCCTTAACCGCCTTATATCACCTTGAAGTATCATCACTCGGTCGGTCATTGGGTATTACCATCGTAGCCATAAAACCATTAAAAAATCAGTCAACGTGTTTGAGAAATCTTTTGATACACATTAAGAGTTTTCAGATTCACCAAAAAGCTCCCCTACACATATGCATCATATTATGAAAGAGTTTTGCACATGCGAGGACGGGAATGCACTTATATTCAAGAGATCTTATTTGTTATTAAGCAATGTTGATCGCATTTTAATCACTATTCTCCCCCTAAAAAATTACATATGTGGTGACAATTTTTAATTTAACAAATGAATTAAAATACAAGTTAATGTACGTTGATCCACTTGTAGAATGAACGAGCATGGAGAAAACAATGTAGCATGCCAAATTAACCGCTTGTAGATAATTTTACAATTTATGAAATTTATGCTCCCCCTCAAAAATAGATTAGAGTGAAAACTTGGAGCGGGAGTTTGTTGAGCACATAATTTTGAAACATTTTGAATATTTCTTTTGAAAATATCTTGTAAAATTGTGCTTAAAAGAAAAATGATGTTGAATTAACCTGATTAATTATCATTTCCTTAGTACTTCTCTTGAGCATTCAAAACTTTAAATGTTTATATGACTTTACTCAAGACCGAGAAGATCGTTGTTTTTAGGATAAATGTTCAGTAAATTGAAACATTTCCTTTCTTGTTGGAAATCTAGTCCTAAGCTGACATTTATTTAGAAGTCGTAGAGAAAATTTAAAGAGACATGTTTTGAAAACTGTTAGCCTTAAAATATGTCGGCTAATACGGAATTACATTAGTTTATATTAGCCGGACATGCAGGGACTAAAAATGTCAAGTGTAGTAAGTAGAATGTGTCCAGTGCTATATATATCCCCTCCATACTTCCATGGAGGGGTGAGGATTCATAATTTTGTAATAAGGTGTGTGTGTTTCTCTCTCTAGAAAACACACATCTTCCCTTTTCTCTCAACTAAATAATAGGGCTTTTCTATTTGTTCAAATCCTCCCCGACCTCCGGATCGTTCTTGTGTAGCTAGTGATTATTCTTATGTTAACAATGGTATCAAAGAAGCTATACCGGGGTGTATTGTATTCGAAGTGTGTTGTGTTGTGATTTCGTTTTTAATTGTGCTTAATGGGCGGCGATGTGGCTTAATGATTCGCTTAATGGATTCATTGGTGCTAGTCACGTGTTGATGTATTCTGAACCGATCGTGTGAAGACCGATCAGATATATTCAAGTTTGGACCGAACACAACAAGCACCTTCACAACCGAACCTATGTTGTCTGTTTGAACCGAACTAAGCCGAACCCTCAATATCGAACAGTAGTATCCGAACTAGGAGTGATCGAACTAGGAGTGATCGAACTAGGGGGATCGAACTAGGAGCATCGAACTAAAGGATCGAACGAGCGGAAAATTTTCGATGATCGAACGAGCGGAAAATTTTCGATGATCGAACGAGCGGAAAATTTCAATGATCGAACGAGCTGTTCGAACGTTGACGAACGAGCTGTTCCGTACGAGCGGGTTCGAACAGACTGAACGAACGAGTGGATCCGCAACGAGCTGTTCGAAACAGTCGTTCGAACGAGCTGACGAACGAGCGAAAAAAAATCGAACGAGCGAAAAATTTTTGGACCGAACGAAATTTTTTTTTCTAGCAATCTTGTGTGACAAAAACGGTTTCAGTAAAACGGCCATAACTTTTGATCCGTAAGTCCGTTTTAGGCCCGTGACCTCTCAAATCGAAGAGAAAAACGAGACGGATCACGCGTAAACCATCCTTTAGCTGTTAAGGATTTTTCGAAGGCCAAAAACATCGTTTTCGATGATTTTTTTGACATTTTTAGTTTTTTTTTTGGAATTTTTCGTCGCATGAGAATAATATGACTGGACGTATGAAGGGATGATGGCCTAAAACATAAAAACATCACTATGAAACGGTGAAGAATTGGGATGAACTGAGGGAGACAGTGTGGAGAGAAAATGGGAGATCGGAGGGGTGATTGAATAGGGGAGTAAGAATTGGATCGTATGACAAGTTTTTTTTTTTTTCCGAATCAAATCACTCACGGTTTTCTATTGATTTTGTAAAATCCCGTTAAAGGCTTCGGTCTAGTAAATGATGATCAAGCACAAGTTCTAGAGCTTCTAAATTACCGGCTCACTCAAATATAATTATCAACTAATACCACTGTTCCATAAAAGGCGACAAAACCACATATACACATCTATAACGATGGAATAGATACATATGATTTCTCATTCCTTAACTCGAACAAGCTAAAGGCATCAATTATCTTGGGTACCAAAGGTGGGTACCCAAATATTTTAAAGGCTTATATTTTTCACAATTTAGTGGACTGGGTTGTGCTAGCTATAGTGTCAATCCGGTTGGATTTGCCTTACTAAGAGCATTTTTTAATTTTGAAAGCATATATGTAATAAGATTTTGAAAGTATCAGTTGGAAAATTTTGGCAGGGCAAACATGGAGGGATATGATTAATTTTTCCTATTTGGCTCCCCTCTACACTTAAGTTGAACATTGCTCTCGATGTGATAACTGATAATAGAGATAAAATAGGGAAAATTAAGGGAAAATGGTACTTTCCAGGGCATAGAGAAATGTATAGCTGCGAGAGAGATATCCTTGATCATACTTCATAATTTTCCAAATCTTTAAGCTATAATACCTGCATAAAAGTAAACACATAAAAAGAAAACATTTTTGTTGTTTTTTTAGAAAATAAACAAAGGATATGAGCTAAAGAATGGAGGAGGGACTCCTCCACACTTAAGTGAAGCACGGTTTGCCTCTCGAGAAGCGCTTAATTTTTTAAGAGAGTCGTTAGCTAGACTCAAACTTGTTGAGTCATTCTTTGGGAAAGAAAGGAGTGACTGCTTCCCTTCGATCATTATAATCTTCTTCTTCATGATATAGTTTAATTCGATGGTCATTAACAATGAATGTTTTTTCATCTTTTCCATATAGTTCAACATATCTGGACGGATATTGATGTTTTACTATGTATGGTCCTAGCTAGCGAGATTAGAGTTTCGGCTGTTTGAATTTATACTTTAAGTGAGAAAGCAGAACCTTGTTTCTATGTTTGAATTCTTTTCTCATCCTTAGTTTTCTATCGTGCCAGACTTTGGTTCTTGCCTTGTATAATCGAGAGTTTTTATAGGCTTGGTGTCTAAGTTTGTTGAGTTCGTGTAACTGACACATTTTTTCTCACCAGCAGCGATGAGATCTGGATTGCAATTCTTGAGTGCCCAGTATGCACGGTGTTCAATTTCAAATGGTAAATGGCAGTTTTTTCCATATATTAGTTTGTAGGGTGTGGTAACGGTAGGTGTTTTGTAAGCAGTGCGAAAAGCCCATAGAGCGTCATCAAGTTTTCTTGACCAAATAGCAGGGTTGTCTTTAACAGTCTTTTCAAGAATTCCTTTTAAGAGCTCTGTTTGTGTTTTCAACTTGACCACTAGTTTGTGGGTGATAAGATGTAGAGAAACGGTGGTTAACTCCATATCTTTTCATTGTCTTTTCCATTATTTTGTTGCAGAAGTGAGTACCTTGGTCGTTGATTAGAGCTTTGGGTATTCCAAAACGGTAGAATAGTTTCTTCAAGAAAGTGATAACCACTCGGGCATCATTAGTTGGTAAAGCTTGAGCTTTGGCCCATTTAGATACGTAATCAACAGCGACAAGAATGTATTTAAATTTATGCGATTTTGGGAATGGTCCCATAAAATCGATACCCCATACATTAAAAATTTCACATACTTGAATGTTGTTTAAGGGCATCTCATCACGTTTTGATATATTTCCTGTCTTTTGGCATGCTTCGCAAAGGCGAACTAGAGTATGAGCTTCTTTTATGATTGTCGTCCAGTAAAATCCTGAATCTATGACCTTTTTAGCGGTTACATTTGGTCTATAATGTCCACCGGTTAGTCCGTGGTGACATTGATTTAAAATGGTTTGGGTTTCTGGTCCAGATACACAGCATCTAATCATACCGTCAGAACATACTTTGAAAATATAAGGTTCCTCCCGAAAGTAGTGTTTGAGGTCAGAGAAGAATTTTTTCTTTTGTTGGTACGTCATTCCTTTTGGTATAATATCAGCTGCCAAGTAGTTTGCAAAGTCTGTGAACCATGGTTCATCTCTGGTGTTAATTTCCATAAGGGTTTCTCTAGGAAAGTTATCATCTACTTTACTGTCATCACTTATTTCTTCATTTTCAATTCGGGACAAGTGGTCGGCAGCAACATTTTCAGTACCTTTTCTATCCTTGATTTCTATGTCAAATTCTTGTAAGAGTAGTATCCAATGAATAAGATGGGGTTTTGCGTCTTGTTTCTTAAACATATGTTTAAGAGCTGAATGATCAGTGTGAACAATAGTTTTTGATAGTATAAGATAGGATCTAAATTTGTCAAATACAAAAACTACAGCCATAAGTTCTTTTTCGGTTACGGTGTATTTTTATTGAGCTGGATTAAGAGTTTTGCTTGCGAAGTAGATTGGGTGAAAGTTTTTACCCTCTTTTTGACCTAAGACAGGTCCAACTGTGAAATCACTTTTATCACACATAAGTTCAAACGGAAGATTCCAGTTTAGGATTACGATCACACGAGCACATGTGTATTTCTCTTTTAATAACTTGAATGCTTTTTGACATTTATCAACGAATTCAAATGGAGTATCTTTTTCAAGCAACTTAGTTAGAGGTCAGGAAATTTTTGATAAATCTTTAATGAAACGTCGGTAAAATTCAGCATGTCCAAGAAAGCTTCTAATACCTTTGATATTAGTAGGGGGTGGAAGTTTTAAGATTACGTCAATTTTTGCTTTGTCGACTTCAAGTCCTGTGCTAGACACCTTGTGTCCAAGCACAATTCCTTCTTTGACTATGAAGTGACATTTTTCCCAATTAAGGACAAGATGAGCATCTTTTCAACGCTGGAGCATTTTATCAAGGTTGTTTAGGCATTTGTCGAAAGAGTCTTCAAAGACGGAGAAATCGTCTATGAATACTTCGACGGATTCTTCGATCATGTCATGAAAGATTGCTAACATACACCTCTGGAATGTAGTTGGGGCATTGCATAGCCCGAAAGGCATTCGCCTATAAGCATATATTTCAAAAGGACATGTGAATGTTGTTTTTTATTGATCCATAGGATCGATATGAATTCAAAAGTATCTAGAAAAACCATCAAGGAAACAGAAATATTTATTCTCGCGAGTCTTTCTAACATTTGATCCATAAACGGTAAAGGAAAGTGATCTTTTGCGGTTGCTTCAATGAGTTTATGATAATCAATGCATACTCGCCAACCCGTAATGGTTCTTCTTGGAACAAGTTCATCATTTTCGTTGGTGACAATTGTAATACCTCCTTTCTTTGGTACACAGTGAATAGGACTAACCCAAGGACTAATCGGATAAATAATACTGGTATCCAAGAGTTTCACGATTTATTTTTTAACAACTTCTTGCATGTTTGGATTTAACCTTCTTTATTTTTTAACAACTTCTTGCATCCAGGAGTTGTATCTTGTGTTTACAGAATGATGGGCAGATACCAGGAATGTTTGTCGTTTTCCAAGCAAAGGCTTCCTTATGTTTTTTAAGGACGGATAAAAGTTTGCTTTTGTTTTGAGTAGAGAGTTTAGATGATATGATTACAGGAAGAAAAGATGGTTCTTTCAGGAATACATATTCCAAATTATCAGGAAGAGGTTTGATTTCAAGATCCGTAGGAGGTTCTTCGAGAGATGTTTTGATTTTATAATCGGCGTTGATGGTGATTTTCTCGAATGGTAGTTCTTTGATATCGGATTCAGATTCAGAATTTTCATCGGCAGTCATTGCTATGAATTCTTCGAATTCATATAAAATTTGTTCTTTGAGAAGGGTTCCTTTGATGAAAAATGGAGGATTTTGCTTCCTTCGT
Source organism: Tanacetum coccineum (assembly GCA_026074375.1). Classification (NCBI taxonomy): domain Eukaryota; kingdom Viridiplantae; phylum Streptophyta; class Magnoliopsida; order Asterales; family Asteraceae; genus Tanacetum; species Tanacetum coccineum. Next base: position 8,258 of record BQNB010030903.1, read on the forward strand.
CTAGAAGAGCATCAAAATCTTCTTCTAAGATTTCATCGAAACATCGATACTAAAACATGTATCATCGTTTGAGTAAGAGTGTTTCATCGCAGAGTCGATATTAAAGATCATTCGCTCAGTCCCAACTCCAAGATTGAGTTGTTTCTGTTTAACTCGAATAACGAGATTAGTAGTGTGAAGAAAGAGTCGTCCCAAAATGATGGGAACTTTTCTATCTTCTTCCATTTCGAGAATAACAAAATTAGCAGGAAAGGTGAATTTACCAACTTCAACGAGCATATTTTTAGCTATTCCAACAGGGTATTGGAATGATATCTCGGCTAATCTTACGCTCATTTTAGTAGGTTTAAGAGTTTCGAGAGATAGTTTAGTATATAAGGAATATGGCATAAGGTTAATGCTAGCACCAAGGTCGGCCAAAGCATTAAATGAGAAAGTTTTGAAATTGCATGGAATAAGGAAACTTCCGAGGTCTCCGAGTTTTGGTGGAACTTTATTTTGGATCATTGCTGAACTTTCATCGCTTAGGAAAGCAGCTGAAATTTGTTCGATTTTATGCTTGTTGCTTATGAGTTCTTTGAGGAATTTTCTATAGTTAGGCATTCCGGCTAAGACGTCGACAAGAGGTACGTTGATTTGGACGGCTCGGATCATGTCAAGGAATTTTCCATATTGGGCCTCCATTTTTTCTTTTCTTAGGCGTTGAGAATATGGAATCTTTGGTATGTAGAAAGGAGATATCTGGTTTTCTGCTGTTAATAAGCTCATATGGTGTTTTATCAAATCGTTGAGAATATGGAATGTTTGGTAGCACGTAGTAGCAATCGCTTCAGCCCATAAGAATAACATAGCACAAGAAAAAATCAACATTGTTCTAGCAGCCTCCACTAACGTCTGGTTTCTTTCTACTACTCCATTCTGCTGAGGGGTTTTTACAGAAGCCGTTTGGGGAGAGATGCCAACATCGTCAAAATATTCTTTAAGCACTTGATTCTTGAATTCTGTGTCGTTGTCGGTTCTTACAATAATGACTGGAGCTTGTAGAAGGACTTGAATTTTCTTTAGAAAGGTTTTGATCACTTCTGGTGTTTCATCTTTTGATTTGAGGAAGTAGACCCACGTGTAACGAGAGTAGTCATCTACTATCACCAGAACATACTGTTTCCCATTTATGCTTTCGACTCTCATTGGCCCACACAAATCCATATGAGGCAAGTGTAATCTTTGCTTTGAATTTGGAATAGGTTTGGGTGGGTGAGGAGATTTTTTTCTTTTTCCTTACTCACAGGAAGGACAAAATTGAGGTGGGATAAACGTTGATGTCATAACCAAGACTTGGTTGATGTAGCATGAGCCATGAGACAAATAGGAGATGTAGAGGCCATTTCATAAAGGTTGATGGTGTAAAGGTTTATTGTATGATTTCCTTTCAACAGATCAAATCCTTCAAGATTTCTAACAAAACAAGTGTTCTGTCTGAAAGCAACCTCTAAATCTGAATCACAAAACTGTCTAACTGAGAACAAATTATGTCCCAAGCCCTCAACGTAGTAGACCCTTGCAATCAATATATTCCCCCATTAAAGATCGCCATAAACCAGAATTGCAGCAACATGATCATTCCCAAAGCAAACAGTTCCCATAACCTTCCACACAAAGTTGATGAGAAGCTTCAGATTCCCGGTCATCTGCTTGGAGCAACCTGAGTCGACGCACCATAAACAAATTTGGATAACCTGCCAAGAAAAAAAGTGGAATTTGAAAACCATTTTCTTATAGGTTCCTAAGGATTAGAAGTACATGCATTATCACCTTCAGAACAGTCAGACTGACACCCAGATTCACTAGATTCAATTAATTTTCCTTTAAGGTTAAAATTTCTTCCAGTTGGTGACCACCTAAGGCAAGTTCTAGGTTTTCTAGGCTTAGGTGTGGCAAGAATTCCTTTGGATCCTGACTTCTTAGGTTTCTTGACTTTGGCTTATGTTTCTTTTGATTTGCAACATTTGAAACATTATCATTGTGGTTATCAGCATAAGCATTCATGTCATTCACATAATTAAGCACACAATCATCATGATTAGCAGTAATTAAACATTGCTTACACATAGCATAAACAAATTCAGATTTATCATTCCGAATAGCAAGCTTAATGTTATTACATTCAAATGACATATTTTTCTGATTCTTAAAAATCAGTAAATTCATATAGTGTTCTTCTACTTCAACTACTTTATTCTTGATGCAACTACTCTTAGACACAGAGGTGACCCTATCATTCTTTGTATTGCTCCTAGGCTGTGGTCTTCAGGTCTTAGCAGTGTTGTCTACTCCTGTAGAAGATAAACCATGTAAGTCAGAATTAACATCTTTCTTAGTGATGACATGAGGTTGTGAAGTAGTGATCGGTTTTGTCCTAACGCTTTCTTTGACGGGTTTGTTAGGCACAAAATTTTCTACTCTAGAAGTCTTAAAAGGATTAATCCTAAACATTCCTGGGGCAATCACTTTATCATTTTTCATAACTTTTGATTCTTTGGTGGAAGGTGCCGAGTTTGAAGTGATTGTCTTTGATGAAGTGATTGTCTTTGATAAAACAATCGTCTCAACAACATTGGGAATAACCTTAGATTTTGGAAGTGGAGTTACAGAATAAAGTTTTGTTCTTAAAAATGAAGGTGTTTTTCCCAAGAGTGATTGCTCTTTAAGCTTAGTATTCACACTCGTACCTTTTGTGGTGTCCTGTTGTTTAGAAACCTTATCAAATAACTAGGCTTTTAACTTAGCATTTTCATAAATTGTATCATTTAATTTTTCTTGCAAAGAGTCAGTTATGATTTTGGTTTGAGCCCGTGTCACATTGATAAAGTCAAAAAGGTTCTTGTAGGTGGTCTTAAGGTGTGCATTTTCTTTTGCATAATTCAAAACCAGAAACTTTAATGACACGTTCTCATCTTCTAGTTTTTGAGACAAATGATCAAGGGTGTCAGATGCACATTGAGGATCCATACTCTTACCCTTGAGATCTCCCAACTGAGCTTGCAACCGTTTGACTTGGTTTTGCATGTCATTATAAGCTTTATCGTACGAAATCTTGTCATATTTACATTCCTTACACTTTTGTACCAATCATTCCAAAGTTTAGCATATTCATTTTCCTTTTTAATGATACAGGTTTCAAGTTTCTCTTTCGTATGATCAAGCTTAGTTTGGATATTTGATGTATCTACTATAGATGTACTTTGTACAATAGACATAATATATTGACTAACAACTACTCTCAAGAGACGCTCGTTTTCAGTTTCCAAAACTGTGATCTTATCAAGAGATTCGTCAGCCTCCTTTGCAAGAGATTTGAAGTCTCGAACAAATTTAGCTGCCTCTTTCACAAAATGATTTTTGAAATTTTGTACTCTAGCGTCAACTTGGTTAACAAGAGGAGCAATTTCATCCTTAATAATCTTGTGAAATTCTTGATAAGCAGGAGACGACCAATTTGTTATGTTTGCATTCATTCTATGTTTAATAACACTTTGAAGAGTCACAATGGTGTCTTTTACCTCATTTAGAAATTTCCGAGCAATACTTGGAGTATTATCCGAAAATTCATCATCAAGTACTAAAATTGTTTTAGATATTATGTGTGAAACATTTGCCGTTTTTGAAAAATATACCTCTTCTCGTGACTTGGCCTTTTGAGAAACAAAGACCTCAGAAAGTTTGTTAATTTTTGCATAATTTGCTAGTTTTATTTCTTTGTTCAATTGTTTCATTTTTAACCGACTCTCTTGAGCAAGTTTTAGTGTTTCCTCTGAATCATACACAGCAAGAGGATCATGGTTTTCTAATAATACTCTGCCATTATACAAACTCTGTTGTTTCTGCTGAGCTTGCTTGAGATAAAAAACATTTTGATAACCCAAAGCCATTTTCTATTCAGTGTGGTAAAACGAGTATGGTTTAGGTGAAAGCATATGCATCGTTTGAATCGATTCACCCGTCTTAACCAAAATGTTATCTAATTCCTTAATCTTTTTCACATATTGAATTTGTTTATCAAGAATCCCGTCTTTGCGTGTTTTTAAATCACTTTTCAACTTTTTCTTTTCTTCTTAAAGAAGAGAAATAGTTGATTTTTCTTTTGAAAGCTGGTTATTTAAGTTTGGAATTTCCTCATTCAAAGTCGTTATTTGTTTAGCAGAACTTAAGTGAAGAGCATTTATCTTTTTAGTGGGACATTGTTCTTGATAAATAGACTTTCTATAACCGGTTTCAAGTCCATCAAATTTTACCTTATTGATTTCAAAACTTTTTTCTTGTCCTTTATATCTAGCAAGCATAGTGGTCAAATCGGCATCTGTTTCTTTCATTTTACGATTAACCGTGTTGACTTTCTCAACTTCAGAGACCAAATTATTATATAATGATTCAAAATAAGCATGTGTTTCCTCAACCGTATTAGGATGATGTTCTACAGTTCCTCCACTATGTTCCACACTAGATTACACAGAGATAACATTCCTGTTATTATTGAACCGCATGTGGCTCAATAATGGGATCGAGTAGCTCAGTATACTTCTCTTCTTGAGTAAACATATTGAATATATCATTATTATAACAATTTTCATAATGATGTACCTCAGCTGATCTGTCTAAATCATAGACGGGAGCTTTGTCAGTCTGAGTACCTAATGTCGATGCTTGCTACAAATTTGCCGTCAAGATGCAGTTTGCACTGACTTCCTCAATCTCATTAATATTAGCTGCAGCCATTAGATCAAATTCCTCATCTTGGAGTTGCATCCCTGCTTCTTCTATTTGAGCAATCAGCAACTGTGTCTGAAGATAAGTAACATCCCTTCTCCTTAATCTGACTGTACAGTTCCTAGCAAGATGGCCCATTCCTCTATAGTTGTAACACCTTACCTTATTTCTGTTGTTCCATTACCATTACCTTCAGCCTGTGCTGATACAATATTACCATTCCTATTCTAATTAGCAATTCTTGGAATAGGAATAAGCACATTCTGATTCCTAACATTCTGGATTCGTGGATTTAAAATTGCATTCTGAATAACCTGATTCCTGACATTCTATACAACATTATACCTGTACGGCTCTCCGTGTGGTTATATTCATACATGTTCCGACTCGCCGGTCATTATAGATCTAGTGGCATGGCTGGGCAAAAGAAAGGGGGAGGGGGGAAGCAACTACGAAGCTTCATAGACTCGATAAGTCGCTCCACTTATAGAATAAAATGAAGCAAGCTAGCGACTCTCCTAGTAGCGAAGGAAAGGGTCAGGAAAGGAGCAGAGAAGGGGTTGGATTTCACCTATGATCAGATCAGTGGGCAACCATAGTCCATTTTGATTCCCTGCAATCTGCCCAACATACTGTCCAAACTAATTCCCACCAATTCCTCCAACCATCTGCATTTGTCTATCTTGCCCCATATTCATACCTGGCTATGCAATCTGCTTGTTGCAAGGGTTTAATGAAATTCTTTGGTTGTTGTTGGTTGGTGTAGAATAGTTGAGTTTAAATGGCTTAGCCATTAGAACAAGTGCCATGTTCATTGCAGTAGTGGGATCTGAAATGTCTTCAAGATTTGGCATTTGTTGCTGGATGTAGTTCGTGTTGAATGAAGGTTGTGGGATATAGTTGTTGTTGGGTTATGGTTGTTGCATGTAGGTAAGTGGAGATGGTGGATCTGGGTGAAACACTGGATAGTTATAAGGATTCTGAGAATGTGCCAATAGTGCTAACGGATTATGTAATTTTGCAAGTCACTCTGCTCTGATTTCAACCACCTCAACTTGATTGAATTTCAAGAAAACGTACAATTAGATGTATCAACTTCATAAAGATCCTTTGTTTAATGAACAATAGTGACATATCATTTCTAAAGCGGGTCTTGCGAACTTGCAAAGAGTTATACAATCCCCTAGGCAGAGTACCTAACCGTTGTAGTGTAGTAAGGTAAGACTTGGGGGTTTTTATCGTTCTCTAGGGGAATAGCGTGTGAAGGCTCGAACTAAATCTAACAGAGATCTAAGGGTTGAGAGAAGATTAATTTTGTATTTTTATATTTTATAGAAAGCAGGTAAAATCCAGGTTTTAGAGGTTGTTTGGTTTTAACTAATTAAACGAATAATTAAATCTAAACTACTTTGGTAAACTATATGGTAAACAACGCATTTACTTAATCATGCACTACTCTTTAGTTTTCTTCTCCTAATTCTATTGCTTTGTCACACTTGTGATGATCTGTGTAAGTATTTCCTAAGTCATGAACAGATTACACGAATCCGCCATCTATGTAATATTCCGTTAAGGCAACGCAAAGGTAAGGTAGTATGAAGACTATTACAAGGCCCCTAATAGTACATTACATGCATTAAAACACTTAACAGGGATCAACCATATTAGGGGTATGGTAGTATGAAGACTGTTACCGATGGTATCCTTTCTACACACTTGTGTTTCCCTAGACGTATATGCTAATGTAATATTTTATAGCCAGTTTTCTAGAGCCTAACGCGCACATCCATCACAAGAAGCAATATTAAAAGGATCTACAACCTAAGTTTCATACAATCATAAGTAAATACTAATAGATCTAGCCTAGCATATTAAAAGGAAGCGAAGAACAAGAATCAATCACACAACACATAGACATATTAAATGATAAAAGATAGAAGACTTTACTTCATTAAAACAAAGATTCAAGGCTGATACAATAGGGTTTTGATACCATAAAAATGCCCTAAAAGCTGCTACGCTCGACTTAAAATAATTAGGGTTCGTCTCCCAAAAGTTGCATACTAAACGAGTGTGTATATATAGGAAATAGGCCGCGACGGCGTCGCAGGTTTTCTGACGCCGTCGTTTCGCTGAATCTTCTAGGGTTTCTTTTGAGGCGGTTATGTTCTGACGCCCTCATAACTTTTTTGACGCCATCTCTTGTATGACCTGACGGCGTCACTAGGAAATTGCGACGCCGTCTCCAGGCTCTATGAACAATTCTTGAAACCACTTCGTTGTAAAGTTGCAATGTAACACCCCCAAATTGGGTCTCAGCGGAATAAGGGTCTGGGGCGTGTTACTTCTCAGATCAACAACACAAGATAATATAAGAACGACCAAAAAGTCATTTAAAACTGATACATTGGATTTATCAAGATATCATCAATGAACACTATCACAAACTTGTCCAGATAATGTCTACATACCCGATTCATCAAATCTATAAATACCGCTGGTGCGTTAGTCAGACCAAAGGGCATTACTAGGAACTCGAAATGTCCATAACGAGTTCTAAACGCAGTCTTTGAAATGTCATCCTCATGCACTCTTAGCTGATGGTATCTGGACCTAAGGTCTATCTTAGAGAAGTACTATCCTTGAAGTTGGTAAAATAAGTCGTCAATCCTAGGGAGTGGATAACAATTCTTGATGGTCAACTTGTTTAACTCTTTATAATCAATACACATCCTAAAGGAATCATCCTTTTTCTTAACAAACAATATCGGTGATTACAGAGTTAAATAAGTAGTTTAGAATACTTTACTTTAGAATAGATGGGTACCGAGTTTCTTATCAAATACATTCTAATATACTCTTATCATAATCATATATAGTTTTTTTTACGCTTCTCTTTAGAAAAGCAGATAACAATTTAAATAAGCAATTACAAACACCCTCTTATTAAAAAAAAGAAACTAGTGTTGGTAATTAGCTAGAGAAAGCAAAACGGGTGTGTCGGGCGGGTTCGGGCAACGGTTTAAACGGGCGCGTGTTCAAACGGGGACAGGCCAAACGGGCAAATATTAAATTCAATTAACTACCAAATATTAAACTAAAACAATAAGTAACAAGTTGGTACCCAAACACTCAGGGGCGGTCTAGTGATAAAAAACTATCCAACTATATCATTAGACATTAGATTAGAGAGCTTGACCAGTTGTGTTGACGGGTCGAAGTCCATTAAGGGGAATTCCCCGTCAACACAACTTAAGTGGCCACACCAACCTTCCGAAAAGGGGAAGGCTTTACCCGGTTTGAGTTTGTGTAGCAGTGGGCTCAAACCACGTGGATTAGTCAGCCGGTCAAAAGGTCGGAAACCATGGCTACCCACAAAACTGAAGAAAGAAAAAAAAAGATAGAAAAGTTAGTACCTGAGGTGAAACTGGTGCATAATTTAGAGGTTCATCCGGGTCAACTGAATCCGAAAACTGACGAGAAACCTGATTACTAACTATTAATCGAGAACCCCAATCTAACAACACAACATTCATTCATTTTAGCAACAACAATCTTTAACACTCGTCATATATAAATGGGCTAATTGTCTAAAAATGTATCATACTTGTCACAGTTTGTAGTTGTGTGTAGCATTGTTCGAATCCCATTATTTCGTGCACATCTTTTCTAATTTTGATTATTCTGTGTATCGATTCCCAAAAATACTTGATTCGATTTCCAAAAATACGTGATTCGATAAAAAAAACGTCAATCGATACACTGAATAATCAAAATTTGAAAAAAATGTGCCCGAAATAATCAGATTCGAACAATGGTATACATAACTTTACAAAGTGACAAGAACAACTAGCCCTTTATAAAAACTACTACAATACAAATGCAATAAAAAATAAAATATATAATAATAACTTACATAAAGACAGATTGTGAGTACTAACTGGGAACCCCGTTTGACTGATTTCTGCAAATAAAACAAGTTCAATTCAGAAAGGTAAATAACAATATTGGATCAAAGCATTACACTAGTTTTGGTTTTTTCTATACCTGCAGAACATTTTCGCGGGAAAAAAGTAGATTGATGATTATAGCGATGCTGAAAAATGTTAGTACTAGTAGTTCTGAGAATCATTGTTAAGATTCAGTGGAACCTGATTGTTTCAATGTTTTCTTCCTTTTAGAAAGAGAAAAGGGTCAATTTTTGTTTAAATAACATTAAACACCTTGTGAGCTTATGTGACGTTTTGTTGACTTTTTTATGAATTTTTTTTTTTGGTTTTGTTAAACTTTATCGGGCAGAGCTTAAAGTGTAGTTAATATTGTGGAAACTGAAAGAGGGGAAGTTTGCTTTCTTAATACTTAGATTCACGTAGTATGTTTAACCAATCAACTATATGAATCAACAAAGTAAATATCTAAGCTAATGCTAAATAACAATCACAAGAGGGGGGGAGGGGGGGGGGCGTAGGGGGGTGGGCTTGGGGGTAGTCGTGGGGGATAGGCGGGGGTCAGGGGTGGGGGGGGTAGTGGGGGGGTGGTTTTTGTGGTTTTGGGTGGGGGGTGGGGAGGTGAGGGGTCCTGTGGGGCGGTGAGGAGGGGGGGGGGGGGGGGGGGGACCGGGTGGTGGGCGGGGGGGAGGAGTGGAGGTGGGTGTGGGGGAGGGTGATGGAAGGGGGGGGGGGGGTGAGGGTGGAGGGGGGGGGTCGGGGGGGGGGGGGGGGGGGGGAGGTTGGGGGGGGGGGTAGGGGAGGAGGTGGGGGGGGGAGGGAGTTGAATGGGGTGAGTGAGAGGAGGGGGGGGGGCGGGACTGGGGGGCGGGTGGGAGAGAGGGAGGGTACGGAGGACGGGGGGGGGGGGGTGGTGAGGTGGTGGGGGGGTTGGTGGGAGGGGTTGGGTGGGGGGGGGGGGTGGGGGGAGGGGAAGGTGGGGTTGGGGGCTTGGGGGGGGTGGGTGCGGATTGTGGGGGGAGGGGGGGGGTTTGAAGGGGGTTATTGGGGAGGGGGGGTGGCGTGGGGAGGGGGGGGGTGGGGGGTGGGAGGGGGGGGGGGTAGGTGGTGTGTGGGGCAGGGTGGGGGGGGGGGGGTGGGTGTGGGGGGCTGAGGGGGGGGGGGGGGGGGGGGGGGGGGCGGGGGGGGAGGGTGGGGGGGGGGGGGGTGGGGGAGATTGGGGGGGAGCACGGGATGGGGGGGGGGAGGTGGGTGGTGGGGGGAGGTGGGGGGGGTTTTGGGGGGGGGGGGGGGGGGGGGGGTGGGGTGGGGGAAGGGGTGGGGGGGGGGTGAGGGGGGGGAGGGGCGGGGGGGGGTAGGTTGTGGAGATGTGGGGTGGGGGGGCAAGGGGTGGGGGGGGGGGGGGGGGGGGGTGAGCGATGGGGGGGGGGGTGGGCGGAGGGGGGGGGTAGGGGTGGTGGGGGGGGTGGGGGGGGGGGGGGGGGGGGAGGGGGTGTGGGGGAGTTGCGCAGGGAGTGGTGTGGGGGGAGAGGGGGGGTGGGGGATGGGTGGCGGGAGGTGTGGTGGTTTGGTGGGGAGATGGGGGGGGGGGGGGGGGGGGGTGGTGGGGGAGGTGGGTGGGGTGGGGGTGAGGGGATTGGCGGGGGGCGGGGGGGTGTGGGAGGGGGGAGGGGGAGTGGGGGGGGGCAGGAGGGTAGGTGGGTAGGGGGGGGGCGGTTTGGGGGACTGGGGTTGAAGGGGCGGGGGGGGGAGGGGGGGGTGGGGAGGGGGGGGGGGGTGGGGGGATCGAGGGGGGGAGGGTTGGCGTGGGGGTGTGGTGTGTCGGTGGGGGGGGTGGGGCGGGGGCGGGGGGGGGGGGGGGGCTGGGGGTGGGGTAGGGGCGGGGGGGCAGGGGTAGGGCGGGGGGGAGGGGGGGGGGGGGGGGGGGCGGGGGGGGGGGGGGGGCGGGGAGTGGGGAGTGGGGTGTGGGTAGAGGGGACGGGGGGAGGGGAATATGGGAGGGACGGGGGATTGAGGGGGGTGGGGGGGGGGGGGTGTTCTGGGGGTCGGGGGGGAGGGGGGCGGTAGGGTGGGGGGGGGAGTGGGGAGGGCAGGGGGGGGGCGGGGGAGGGGGGGGGTGTGGGGGTGGGGGGGGGTGGATTGGAGGGGGGTGTGGGGGGGGTGTGAGTGGGGGGGGGGGGGGGACGGGGGTGGCTGCGGGGGGGTTAGGGGTGGGGGTGGGGGAGTGGTTCGGGGGTTGGGCGGGGGGGGAAGGGGGGGGGGGTGGGGGAGGGGGGGGGCTGGGCTGAGGTGGTTTGGGGGTGGGTGGGAGGCGTTAGGTGTTGGGGGGGGGTGGGGGTGTTGGGAGGGGTTGGGAGAGGGAGGGGGTGTGGCCGGAGGGGGTGGGGGGTGGGGTTGGCGTGTGAGTGGGGGGGGGGTGGGGGGGGGGGGAGAGGGGAGGGGGGTGGGGGTGGGGGGGGGTAGGGGTTGGGGGAGGGCGGTTGTTGCCGTGGGGGCGGGGTGGGGGGGGGGGGGGGGGATGATGCTGGGAGGGGGGGTTGGGCGGGGGGGGGGGTGAGGGATACGGGGGGGGGTGGGGGGGGGGTATTGGAGTGGTGGGGGGGTGGGAGGGGGTGGAGGGGGTGTGGGGTTAGGGTGGGGGAGGGGTTTGGGAGGGTGTGCGGGGTGTGTGGGGTCAGGGGGCAGAGGGGGGGACAGGAGGGGGGTGAGAGAAGGGGGGGGGGGGTGGGGGTGGGGGGAGGGGGTGGGGGGGTGGGGGGGGGGGGGGGGGGGGGGGGTGGGGGGGTGGGTGGGGATGGGGGTGGTGGGGGTGGGAGGGGGGGGGGGGGTGGGTGTGGTTGGTGGGGGGGGTGGGGGCGGGGGGTGAGGCGTGGGTGGGGGGGGGGTGGGGGGGGAGGGGTTGGGAGGGGTGGGGGGGGGGGGGGGGGGGGGGGGGGGGGGGGGGGGGTGGGGGTGGGGGGGGGGGTTGGGTGGGGGTTGTGGGGTGGGGGCGGATTGGGGGGTGGGGGTAGGGGGGGTGGGGGGGGGGGGGAGGGGCAGGGGGTGGGGGGGCGGGGGCGTTTGGGGGGGGGGGGGCGGGGTGGGGGGTTGAGGGGGGTAGCCGGGGGGGGGGGAGGGGGGGGGGGGGGTGGGATGGGGGGGGGATGGGGGATGGAGGGGGTGGTGGTGAGGGGTATGGGTAACGGGGGAGTGGGGTAGGGGTTTAGCGGGTGGGAGGGGGGGGGGGGGGGTCGGATGGGGGGTGCGTGGTGGGGAGTGAGGCGAAACTGGGGAGGGGGGTGTGGGGGGGGGGTGGCGGGGGGTGGGAGGGCGGTGGGGGGGGGTGGGGGAGGGGGGGGGGTGGGGTAGGGGGGAGGGGGGGGGAGGGTGGTGGGGGAGGGTGGGCGGGTGGGGGTGGGGGGGGGCGGTTGGGATTGGGGGGGGTGGAGGGGATGGGTGGGGGGGGTGGGGGGGGGGGGTGGTGCGCGCGGGGGGTGGGGGGGGGGGGGGGGGGGGGGGGGGGGTAGGGGGGGGTGAGGGGGGGGGGGGGGGGGGGTGTGGGTGGGGGGGGATTGGAGGCAGGGGGGGGGGGAGTGGGGTGGGCGGCGCGGCGGGGCGGGGGGTCGCGGGGGGGAAGGAGGGGATGGGTGGGGGGGGGTGGGGAGGGGGTGTGGTAGGAAGGTGTTGATTCGGGGGGGGGGGAGAGTCGCGTTAGGGCTTTCGTTGTTCCTTTTGTGCTTTTCTTAATACTTTGATTCACGTAGTATGTTTAACAATCAACTAGATGGTATCAAACTATGCAAATATCTAAGCTAATGCAAATAACAACACAACAATATAAGAGATAAAGATAAAAAATAATAACCAAGACACCAAGATTTATTAGTGTTCGACTTACGAAGCTCTTCTTCGCCCTAACTCCACTCCTGAGTATCATACTCGAGTTTTTACCAATCAACTATATGAATCAACAAAGTAAATATCTAAGCTAATGCTAAATAACAATCACAACAATATAAAGAGATGAAAGAAAAAATAATCAAACCAAGACACCAAGATTTATAGTGGTTCGACTACGAAGCTCTTCTTCGCCCTACTCCACTCCTCGAGTATCCTACTCGAGATTTTACTATGTCAACAAGCTCCTTTCAGGCGGAGAAAACCGTTTACACGTCGCTTACGTTATTTTTCGACACTAAGCTAAATGTCGAGTCATAATCTTAGCTAGAATCAATCTACCACTTCACAAACACTATACACTCACAAAATCTACACTATCGGATTTACACACAATCCGAATCACACAATTACACACGATAATTACATAGAGATTTGATACTTAGAAGAAGAGATGAGAGATCACTAAATAACAATTCGTTTCTTGGCGAATACGAATGTTCTTCTCTTGCACTTGATAAAGAGGAGAGATGAGAGGAAGATATTAGATCACTTAAAACAAGATCAAATGATATTAGTGATCAAGAGATTTAGAAAAAGAGAAAGAAGGTTTTTAAAGAGAGAAAGTTATCTGAAAAATTCGTGCAAAGATGTGTGTTTTTCTGCTGGGAATGGAGCAGTATTTATAGGCAAGAAAACCCAACGGTCACTGCAGGCGGTCTCGGCGGTCCCAAATATATCTGGGGTCGCCAGACCTATAAGGGGGCCGCCCAGTAGACTACTGATTAGGTGTCATTTTATACACTTTTTCGGGGTCGTTTAACTCCTAAAATCGTGCATTTATGCCCAAAATAGGTACTTAATCGTTCCTTTTCAGGTATTTCTCAATTGGAAGGCATTTGGAAGAATTACACCTGACTTAGGCTCATTTGGAGAAGAAACGGACAAGACTACGGACCTACACCAACATTGATCAAGAATTTCTCTACAATGGCTGGAGACGGCGTCACAGATACAACGTGACGTCGTCACCACGAAGATCAAGACAGCGTCACAAGATTCCACGACGGTGTCAGAGCATACGACCCAGCCAATTATCTAGAATATTCTTTTTCATGACGGCGCCACGATTAAAACGCGATGCCGTCACAACGTTTTTCCTATATATACAAACCCGAATTTAGGGTTTTAAGTGTGTAACTTTAAAATAAAAAGAGGATATGAACCCTAGTTCGTTTAGCAGCTGTTAGGGACGAATTTAAGGCCTAAAACCCTATTGTACTTCCTCCAACTCATGTTTTAATCAAGTAAGGTTTATTTAATCATTCAATATGTCTATGTGTTGTTTGATCTATATATGCTCTTGCTTTATCTTTAATATGTTTGGCTAAACCTTCTATTGTGTTTATTTATGATTGTATAAAACCTAAAATGTAGATCTTAGTGGTGTTGCTTCTTATGATGGATGTGCATGTTAGGCTCTAGAAAACCAGCTTTTGTCTGTATCGTTGTTGATATGTCTAGGGAAACATGATCGTGTAGAAAGGATACCATCGGGTAACAGTCTTCATACTACCTTGCCCCCTAATATGGTTGATCCACTTTTAATATATTTCACATGCACTTAGTGTACTCCTAGAGGCCATGTAATAGTCTTTATACTACCTTGCGTGTGCGTTGCTCTAGCGGAATACTAAGTAGACGACGGGTTCGTGTAATTCGTTCATGACTTAGGAAATAGTTATACAGATCATCACAAGGGTGACAAGGCAACAACACTAGGATAAGCAATCTAGAAAGTAATACATGATTAAATAAACATAATCTTTTATCTTATTGTTATCACCATTAGTTTAGATTTATATTTAGTTAAAACCAAACCACCTCTCAACCACCTCTCAATTATATGATTTACTTGCTTTCCATAAAACATAAAAATACAAAAAGAATCTTCCCTCAACTCTTAGAATTCTGTTAAACCGTGATCAAGCCTTACCAACTTATTCCCCGAGTGAACGATAACAACCCCCGAGTCTTGCCTATACTACTACTACAACGATTAGGTGCTCTGCCTAGGGAGTTGTAAAACTTCTTGTAGAAGTCCTACGACGATCGCATCAAGTTTTTGGCGCCGTCGCCTGGGGAATAGTTAGGTTCTGATCATAGTTTAACTTAGTTCTACTCGCTTGAATCCTTTCAAGTGAGACTTTAATTCCGCATATTAGCTTTCTTATATTCTATCTCTTCTTTGTGTGTTTGTTCGTAACCCCCATTGACTATTCTTTTCTTCATCATGGAGAACGCGAATCCACCACCTACTCGTCCTGTCCTACCAGCTGCGCTACGCGCACGATTTAACCAAGAGCTCTAAGAGCTACAGAAAATTTCGGCCTTTGTTGACTCTCGCCTAGAGAATATTAAGCGATTCCTCAATCACTTCACCGACCAACCCAATGAGACCAGTATAAATGACCCTGAGTCCGATGATGGAATGGTAGATACACCTCTTGTCTTTCCCTTTTCTCACTCTGATAATGACTCGGAAGATGAGGAAGTTCTTAATGAGTTAAGTGAATATGAAAACGCAGGAACACTACGCCGAGAAAGAATAATCAATAGTTTTGACGGGGATGACCTTGCATTTGAATGTATGATAGGCTTTAGGAAGTTTACTGCCTATCTCGACCCTTTTCTACCAATGAATATTATCTCGCGTAAAGCCTATAATACAATAATGGTAGATAGACTAGAGGGGACGGGAAAGAACCTAGTTGCCATTGTTAGGGATGTCTACGTGTTTGTCAGAAGTTTTACCTATATCACAGATCTTGTTGTGTTAGAAGACATAGGAGAATTCATTATGAGCGACATGGCTCAAGTCTTGATGGGCAGACCCTTTAGAAAAACCACTAAGCTCAAATATGACGTCGCTAAGGGATTGGTCTCATTCACTAAGATCTTCGACACATACACATATAGGATGCCACGTACAATACCTAGGATCAAGAACTTTAATTGGAGTAAGATCCCACCATTGTTAGAACTTAGCCAAAACGATTTGATGAACAGACTTAGGCAACCTTATGAAAAGAATAAGTTTATGTACAAAAACTGCTTAAACCTAGGACCAGAATACCAAGTGATTGAAAGTATGAAGGAATGGCTCATCCGTGGGCACGTAAGCATTCACAAAACAACGTAAAGACGTGTGACTTCGAGTCTAGCTACAAGACTCGTTAATAAAGAAAAGCGCTTCTTGGGAGGCAACCCAATTTACTTTTCCCGCAATTAGGAATGTCATGTGTGTTTTAATTCTTTACCGTTTGTTTTATTATGTTTGAACTATCTTGTAATCATGCTTTGTATTATCTTTAACCTCGTCTTAATTTCAATCAAAGGTATTTTGCAAACGACAAGTGTAGTGGAAATTTATCCGGCTTTTGAACCAAATTCAAACATGTTAAATGAATTGTCTAGATTAATTCGCGAGTCAAAACTCAGTATATTAACTTAACAATTTAGAGTCCAAAATACGTCGGTAATGTAAAAGAATTAACTTATGGAATCAAGGGCAGTAAATTTTTCATCAAAAACAAAAAATTTGTTTTTCACAGACCGTGGAGACGGCGTCATGATTAACACGCGACACCGTCACTACATCACCTGTGACGGGTCACA
>BQNB010030903.1:25836-54458 GCA_026074375.1 Tanacetum coccineum
TCATGTAAAATCACATTCTAGATATATAGAGAACCAAATACCTTATATACTTAGAAGCACATCGAGAATACGCTGCAACTCATTGACAACAATTTCAATTTTCATTCGTTGGGGTGGGGAATCCACAGAGCATGATACTCCAATCTTTATAGTTGCAACCAAACATTCTTCCACTTTCTTTGCGTTCGCTTCCGTACTTTGCAACACAATTGCATCACTATCAATAACATCGACTGCATGATCTGGTAATGCCATGTAAGCAAATTTATGGAGGCTAAGACCATCGCTAAACATGTCGTCTGTTGGCTTTTTCCCAGTCATCACCTCTAGTAATGATATTCAAAACTGTAAATGTCCCCACTACTTGTCATATCGCTCCTGATACCATACTCTACGAATTAAAATGATCACTTAATTTACAAAATTGTAATATGCATGTATAAATATAAGCATCATGGAATACAAATATTACCTGGAGGTGCATAACCAATTCTTCCTTTAACCCCAGTTGAGATGTTTTGGTTTGAGTCTGCACTAAGTAGTCGAGCGAGGCTAAACAAAAGTACCAACATAAGAGCACCATATCACGGGGTCAAGTAGATTGTTGCTAGGCTTCAATTCACAGGTGAAGAATCTTGTGTTGGATCGATTAGGGAATTTATATCAAGTGCGGGGTTTTGTGTTTGGGCTATTGGTGTTTCGGTGTGGTGGGTGGTTGCAAAAGAGCTGAGGAAGTATGGGAGGCGTTGGAAGATGTTTGGTGGTAGGGGTAGGGGCGGTAGGAATGTGTCGCTGGATAGGGAAGCCTTGAGGGGGGTATAGGGCCATGGTGGCACTGGTGGATTTAGATAGTTTAACTCTGGGGGGTTTTGATCGGGAAAAGGGGGCGGGGGGGGGGGGGGGGGGGGGGGGGGGTTTTGACTTATATGCGGGGAGGGGGGAGGAGAGGGTATGGGGTGTTAAAAAAAAAGTAAAAAGTGTACGGGTAAGATAGAAGATAGGAGACGAAAGTTGTGGTTGCGGTGGGGTTTGGTGGTGGGGGGTGAGATTTCGGGTGGGGAGTGAATTGTTGTAATGGTGTTGGGTTTGGTTGGGGGGGTGGGTTAGTGTGCGGTGGGCGTGTTGTGTGTCTTTTTGGGGGATGTTTTTTTATTTTGTTTGTTTTGATTAGTTGGTGTTGGGTTTGTTTTGATAGTGGGGGGGTTTTGTGGTGTTTGTTGTGTGGATGTTGTGTGTGTGTTGAGTATTTGTATTTGGTGGGTGTTGATTGGCGTTTAGGGATGGGTGTGGTTTTGGTGGGTGGGTGGGGGTGTTGGGGTGTGGTGTCTTTGGGTTGGTGTGTTGTTGGGTGGTATATTTGGTGGGTGTTATTGGGTGGGTGTGTAGTTGTTGTTGATTGAGTTTTATGGGGGTTGTTTGTGGGGTGGGTAGTTGTGGGGGGTGGTGGGGGTGTGGGTGGGGTGGGGTTGGGTGTGGAGGGGTGGGGGGTGTGGGAGGTGGTGTGGTTGGGGGTGGGTGGTGGCGTGGTGTGGGTGTGTGGGTGGGGGTGGGGTTGATAGTGTTGGGTGTGGGGTGGGTGTGGGGGGAGTAGGGGTGGTGTGGGGTGAGGGGGGGTGGTGGGGGGTGTGTGGGTGGGGGTTTTTTTTGTGTTTAGTTGGTGTGGTGGTTCCGTTTTTTGGGTGATTTTTGTTTATTGGGGGGGGGTGGGGTGTGTTGTATGTTTTTTGTTGTTTGGGAGGAAACAGGAGTCAGGGATGAAGGGGGGGGGGGGGTGGGGGGGGTGGTGGGGGGGGGGGGGGGGGTGGGCGGAGCGGGGGGGGGGTGGGGGGGGGGTGGGGGGTGGGGGGGGGGGGGGGGGGGGGTGGGCGGGAGGTGGAAGGGGGGGTCGGGCGGGTGGGGGGGGGGCGGGGGGGGGTGGGAAGGGGGGGGTGTGGGGGGTGGGTGAGGGGGGGATGGGTTGGAGGGGGGCGGGTTGGGGGGGGGGTTTTTTTGTGTTGGTTTGTGGTGGGTGTTGTTTTTTTGGTTTTTTTTTTTTTTTTTTTTTTTTTTTTATTTTTTTGTTTATTTTAAAATTTATTTTTTTATTATTTTTTTTTATTATTCGGTACATTTATTTTTTTTTTTCTATTATATTATTGATAATTATATTTTTTTTATTATTAATAATTTATATTAATATTTTATTTTTTTATATGTTCTGTCTTTATGGTGGGGTTTTATTGATGTAATTATATTAGTGTGGTGGCCCTTGTTGGTGTTGTATTAATTATTTTAAAATTAGTAAAAATTTATAATTTATTTTAATATTATTTTTAAGAGTGGAGTCGAAAAATATAGAGTCCCCGTCGGCAAAAAAAAAAAAAAAATAGAGAGTATAAAAAATAAGATCACATTAAAATGGATCCAAAGATTTCACTTGGACAAAAGAATACTCTTGCTGAGTACATGATACTCTCCGGTGCTGAAAATCGTCCACCTATGTTGGACAAAGACCTGTATGATTCTTGGAAAAGTATAATGGAATTATACATGCAAAATAGAGAACACTGAAGAATGATACTTGAATCAGTTGAACATGGTCCTCTCATTTGGCCTACAGTTGAAGAGAACGGTGTGATCAGAACAAAGAAATATGCTGAATTATCTGCTGCTGAGAAAATTCAAGCTAATTGTGATATGAAAGCTACAAATATTATTCTTCAAGGTCTTCCTGCTGATATCTATTCACTTGTGAATCATCACAGAGTTGCTAAAGATTTATGGGAGAGAGTTTAATTACTGATGCAAGGTACATCTTTGACAAAGCAGGAAAGAGAATGTAAACTGTATGATGCATTTGATAAGTTTACTCACGTCAAGGGGGAATCACTTAATATGTATTACTTGTGATTTACTCAACTGATTAATGATATGAACATCTACAAGATGAACATGGAGCAATTTCAAGTTAATACCAAGTTCTTAAACAGTCTTCCACCTGAATGGAGTAAGTCTGTAACTGATGTCAAGCTAGTTAAAGATTTGCATACCTCCAACTTTGATCAACTTCATGCATATCTTAAACAACACGAGCTCTATACAAATGAAGTCCGTATTATGCGTGAAAGAAATAAAGATCCACTTGCATTTGTTGCAAATCAGCAGATAACACCACCTCACTTCAACCCTTATCAATCATCCTGTAATCCTCAACTTCAACAATAGTTTTCACAATCACAATATGGATCAATTCAACCCAATCAACAATACTCATCTCATTATCTATCACAAACTCAATTCAATCATTCATCCATTCCACCATCACATACATATCAGTCTCAAATGAATCATCAAACCTCAACTATTCCACAAGTAATTCCACAAGTTGCTTATCAATCACCTCAAGCCCCTACACAACTTATAATTGAGTCACCGATTGTTGATTCAGGTTTTGTTGTTCCTGTGTTTTCTCTAGGAGATGATCCAATTGCTTGTCTTAATAAAGCAATGGCTTTTCTAACGGCTGTAGCTTCTTTAAGGTCTCCAACTACCAATAATCAACTTAGAACTTCCTCTAATCTAAGAAACCAAGCCACTATTCAAGATGGCAGGGTTACACTGCAACAAGTTTATGAGAGACAAGGGCTAAATTATTTTGGTACTACCTATAAGAGTAATGCTACAAATTTAAGGGGAAATATTACAAGTGGGCAGGAAAGAGTTGTTAAATGCTACAACTGCCAAGGTGAAGGACATATGGCTAGGCAATGCACTCATCCTAAGTGACCAAGGAATGTTGCATGGTATAAGGAGAAAGCAATGTTAGCATAAGCTCAAGAAGCTGGACAAATATTAGATGAGGAGCAACTCGCATTTCTTGCAGATCTAGGAATTCCAGCAAGTCAAGCTCAGACAGTCATTCCTCACATTGCTGCTTTTCAGACTGAGGATCTTGATACTTATGATTCTGATTGTGATGATCTCTCGACTGCACAAGCGGTTCTTATAGCCAATATTTCCAACTATGGTTCTGACGTGGTCTCAAAGGTAACTAATCTATGATATGGATAATCAAAGTGTGCATGCATTACAGGATTTTAAACAATCCCCAGTTATGGATTTTACAGATAATGAGATATCTAGTGATAGCAATATCATTCCATATTCTCAATATTTGTAAGAAACACAACATGCAACTGTTCAAGATACTAATTTGCAGGCACAACAAGATTCAATGATTTTATCTGTGATTGAACAAATGTCTAAACAAATGATTAATCATGTAAATAATTGGGAAAAGGCAAATAAGAACAGAATAAAGAATCAAAAACCACTAAGCTGTGAGATATAAGGAACATGTCAAAACTTGAACAACGTCTTAATATGATTTTAAGTTTGTCGTATAAAAATGGATTGATTCTTAAGATGGGATGAAATGATTAAAGAGACACATGCACACCAAAGAAAAAGTTGACTCACTTGAGCAAAATCTTTCTAAATAAATCAAAGAAAAGGAATGTTTATTAGAAACATTCAATGTTTTTCAAAACAAATCCAAAGGAACTTGATAATATCATTTATAAAGTGGGTCAATCTGCTCAAACAGTGCACGTGTTAACTAAGCCACAAGCATTTTATGATAATATACACAAACAAGCTCTAGGTTATCAAAATCCGTTTTATCTCAAGAAATCTCAGCGGATTAAACCAACCTTGTATGATGGTGTTATTATCTCTAATACTCATGTTGCTATGCCTGTGATTAAAGATGAAGAAACATTGATTTTGGAAGATGAGAGTCGATAAAAAATGTCTGAAAAAGCAAAAGATCCAGAAGTTATTGAAAAGAAAATTTCTCATAAACCTATTGATTATGAAAAATTAAATAGATTATCTGAGGATTTTAAAACAAGTTTTACTCCACAACAAGAATTATCAGCTGAACAAGCTTTTTGGTTTCATATACTCAATCCAACCATTGAACCTTCTTATTCACCACCTGTCATAGTGGATGTTCCCAGTGAACTACCTAAGGTGAGTTTAGTGAATGCAAGCCTTAAAAAGCTTAAATTCCACCTCGCCTAGTTTGACTCTGTGGTAAAGAAGAGGACTACACCGTCTGCTCTTGAAGAAGGTGAATTGGGGTTTGAACTACAAAACGTTTTAACAATGAAAGTATCCATTTCAAAATAGTTTAAAAGACCATCTTCTACGGGTTTGATTAAAGATCTTCAAAATAAATTAATCAAGAGTCAAACAGTTTTTGACCAAATGGAAGCGGCTGTTCAACAGTCTTCAGTTGATAAACAATGTGTGGAAATTGCTAAGAAAGAACTTCTTTTAGAAAATGATCGACTCTTACACAAAATCATGTCTCAAGATGTAATGATAACTGTGATGAATTCTATGTCTGTGACAAATGAATCTGTGAATATGGAAATGCAAATATGTGAATCTTGTGATAAGTGTTTGCATCTTGATGCTGAGTTTTCCAAATCAAAACAAGCATATAATGCTCTTTTGAAAAGTAATTCTCAACTTGAAAACATTGTATTTCTCTTGAAGTATCAAATCAATTAAATCAAGAAATTTTTCAAAAGGATGAATCTTGTATTAATCAGAACGCTCTGGAAATTCTAGAATATTTTGAATAGAATGATTTGAAAGCTCAGCTACAAGACAAAGACACGACCATTTGTAAGTTGAAGGTTATTATAAAATCTATGAGAGAAAAGTCCAAGGATGATAATGTTAATAATGATTTGTGTGAATTAGAGACCAAAAATGTGGAACTGGAAAATAGTGTGGCAAAAATTACTTTCTGAAAAGAGCGTCTTTGTAAAGAAATTAATCATCTAAAACAAGTTTTCAAAGATCAGTTTGATTTAATAAAAAAGAAACGTGTTCATACCAAAGAACAAAGTGACTCTTTAATTGATCAACTGATCTTAAAATCTCAAATTAAAATAAAAGAAACGTATTTTACGAAGACCTTATCTTTCTGTTTTAATTTTCGTAAATGTTTTAATTTTTGTAAAGAGATCAGTTTCTTTCTGTTTTAATTTTCGTAAATCGTTTTTCAATGATGTTATCACAAAGACCTTATCTTTAATCTGCAGAAAATGAGGATTTAAAAGCTCAAATTCAAGATAAGGTCTTTGTGATAACATCATTGAAAAACAATTTACGAAAATTAAAACAGAAAGAAATTGTTGAAAATGTTGTCCACATACCATCTGCTAACACTATTGCTCCAGGCATGTTCAAGCTTGATTTAGAACTGTTGCCTCCTAGGTTATTGCAAAATAGGGAAGTTCACATAGACTATCTTTAGAACACTCAAGAACAAGCTAATATTCTTCGGGAAATAGTCAAACAAGCTAAGGCGAAACAACCTTTAGATGGCGAGTTAGACCTTGCTTGTAAGTATACCACAAGAATTCAGGAGTTTCTTGTATATGTTCAAGATATGTGCCCTAATGCGATAACACCTAATACTAGGAAGGTTGCTGTCACACCCATAAACAATATCAATAAAGTTAGGTTTGCTGAAGTAAACAGGTAGAGTCTTCTAATACATTAGATTCTAACACACTTGTGTTGTCTTACTACCAGGAGTTGGAAGTGTATCTATCTAGGAATGAGCATATCAAAAGCCTCTAGGCATAAAAAGAATATAGATCTCGCAAAAAACACCAAGTAGGAACAAGAAGAATAAAGTAAAAGCCCCAACCAGGGAAAGTTAATAATTCAACATGTTGATAAAGACCTTTAGTGATGTTGATGTTAAGCATTCACTGTCAAATACGAATTCTAAAATTCTTTGTACTACTTGCAATAAATCTATGTTTGATGGTGTTCATGATAAATGTCTTCTTGATCTTGTGCAAAAATCTGCTAAGAAACATAGAAAACAAAACGTTTGGAAACCTACGGGTCATGTATTCACTGTAGTAGTGTTAAGTGGAAACCAACAGGCAGAACTTTCACTATAGTTGGTAACTCGTGCCCTTTAACTAGGCTCACCTAAACTAACTCAGTGCCTCTTAAGCAAACTACTTCCCACTCAGTTGAAATACAAAAACCAGAGATAAAAAGTCTATATCATGAAACCCAAAAATGTTAAAAACATAGGTTCGAGTAGTATAGCTAAGATTGTAGAATCTAAGAATGCTAACCACTCAGAACCCAATTAAACCTGGGGATCCAATGCAAAAGATATTCCATCGTCTTCTTCTCTTGTCATGACAGGTTGTCTAGATTGTACTCTAGTATCTGGACTCTAGATGTTCGAAACACATGAAAATCGCTCTCAACAATTGAACTTTGTCAGTAAATTTCTAGGTATTGTTAGATTCTGGAACGACCAGATTGCAAGGATTATCCGGTATGGTGACTATCTAGCCTTTGGATGCGTTCACAGCTAACAGATTATGGCTTTTAATTCAATAAGATCCCTCTGTACTATGATAACAAGAGTGCGATTACTTTATGCTGCAACAATGTTGAACATTCAAGAGCTAAGCACATCGATATTCGCTACCATTTCATAAAGGATCAAGTAGAGAATGGAATCATGGAGCTATACTTTGTCCGGACTGAATACCAACTGGCTGACATATTTACTAAACCGTTGCCTCGAGAAATATTCAACTTCTTGATCGAAAAGCTCGGTATGAGAAGCATGTCTCCGAAAATGTTGAATCATCTGGCAGAGGAAACAGATGAGTGATGGTGGTAACTCAGATCATGTATCATATGTACATAATAAAACATAAAAACACCAAAAATATTTTACTTTATAAAAAAATTCAAAAACAAAAGAAAGAATTAAAAAATCCGTAAAAATATAAAAATATGTATCTCTGGCATGTCTTCTGAAAATTGATAACATTTTACAGCCTTAGAAATTATTCAATAATGATATGAGGCTGTAAATGAAGGTCGAGCAGAAGTTCAGAAAGCTTTCAGAAACATGCCAAAATGGCTTGCTATTATTTCAGATAGCAACCCGGTCATCATCTTAAAGGCAAGTATTCCGTCAAAAAGGAGACTTGAGCTCTCAACGGGAATTTATTCTCGGACATGGTGCTTACTCTAATGACCATAGCAAAATGATTGGATTACTTTGCATCATCAACCTTGTTTCGTTCCGTAGGTTGGTACGTGTCAGTGCGCTTATTTTCAAAAGAAGAGAAAAACTTATTTTTTTGTTGGTTGGAATTTCAAAATATACAATAATCATCTTTCAGATTCATCAGATCATCATTTTCTAAGATAATTTTGATCCATCAAATAACGAATGCAGCTCTTTCAATAGAAAACGGGTCATTATTTGAGGGGGAGAAACTGTCAAAATCATCTTTTTCATAAATAATAAGGTGTCAATCAGAAAAAGGTTTTAATCATATCAGGGTGAAGTAACAAAGGGGAGTTGATAAATTTCAACTCAATTGGGCTTTATTTGATATATGTTTAATCTTATAGGGGTATTAATGCAAAATGATAAGTCTTATTCATGATAACTAATCTTTAGGGTCTAGTTTTGCCATTAAGGGAAACTTGTTTTTGCCTTAGGAAAAGTTTAAAAGAACATTAAAAGTTTTATTGAACCTCAGGTGGCATTTATGCCAAAACTAAAAAAGTTTTAAACATATTAAACCCCTTTTCTTTCTTGCCCCGTCTCTTTCCACTCGTACCACACACAAAAACCTTAAAACCTCCATTATTGTTATTCGAGCTCTCAAGGATTCATTCCATCCTCATTTTTAAGCTAAAAGGTACATGTTTTTAATGATACAATACCCATATAAACTGACCAAATCATGGAATTATGCTCGAAAACCCTAAAAATCGACTCAACTTTCATCACCTTAAAAAGTGTATGAAATTTGAAATTGGTTTTGATGGGTTTTGTCTAATACAGTCAATATGATGTGCCCAAAACAGCTTTTAAAAGTGGTACAACTCCTTCTTGTGTGTTTTTTGATAATTCTTGAAATCAAATATCATAAAATGGTCAGAACTTTAAAATGTACCTGGGTTTTGGGTTTAGGTCTTGGTATATTGATAGTTGAGTATGCATATGAGGTGTTAGGTAGCAGGATATAGGTGATATAACCTTGAATATTTTGGTTATTCGAGTTCATAAGGCACGAACGTGGCTTAAATCAAAAATTTTGTAGTTAAATTATGCTTTAAAGATGTTATAATGATATATTGATGGTATATGATCATGTTTAAATGAACTTAGATGCTTAAAAGGGTGAAAATTGTTTGACTAAAAATTTCCATAAGCGATCTATGCACATTCATTTACTCAGGCGATCTATACATAAATTTTTGTACAGGAAATCTATACATAAATTTTTTGTACGGGCGATCTATACATGATTTTTGTACAGGCGATCAATACATAGGTATAACTCAGGCGATCAATACTCACAGTTTTAAACAGGCGATCTATACACTATATATAGGCAAACTCTACTTGATTTTTTTCTAAATAGAATTAATCTCGTAATGTTGGTAATTCACCTATAACCCTAACCCCCCTAAGTATAATTTTCCTTATCTTTTGTCATATATTATAAAAGTTATGTTAAATTTCTCTTAGAGATCTTAAGTGTTTGCCTTGATTTCATTAGTTAGCCTATAGTTTATGTGATATATGAGAGTGTGTGTATCCTATTTGCATGTGTATCAGTTCTTTGCATTGTGTGCTTATGTATCAATTTGTTGCCTAGTAATTGTTTGCCTATCACCTGTTGTAAACCCTTCTTGCATCAATAATGCTTGTGAATCATATCTAGATATCTTTAGTGTTATATATTTTTGCTTATATATGAACTGTATGTGACAACTCTTAGCAGAATCATGACTTCCATCACTGCTCAACAAACCAAGCTTGATCTTAAGCTTGTTCCCAAAGAGAATTGACTTGTCATTGGAAAATGCAATAGAAGAATCCCTCGTGGATTGAAACCAAAAGAAGAAACATTTCAAGTTGTTCTGGATGCTCTTGCACTCACTGCCTGCTATCCTGCATTTATCATCACTGCTGATTGTCCTGAATGTACCAACATTAATTCTATAAATCCTATATACATTCATGGATACCTCACAGATTCAAGATTGATAAGAAGAAAAGATTCAAACTCACTTTGGAAGTCTTCAGAGATATCTTTCAGATTTACCTAAGAGTACAGGGTCAAGACTTTGATGCTCTTCCTTCTGAAGAAGACACTATATCTTTCTTAAGAGATCTCGGTCATACTGGGATATCATTCACGTCGAATGATTTGTTGTTGATTAGATTTGGCATCCAACCTTGGAGAACCTTGCAGCTCTTATCAACGAGAATGGGTTTTTTTCTGGAAAGACTAGATCTCATGACAAACTCGTTCTTTCCCTGCCAACTACTTTAGGGGCATGACCAATCAGAAGTAGTTTAACCATGTGTAAGTTACTCAAGAAGACTTCACTTATTAAATTGACAACAAAGTCTACAAGAAGCAAGAAAAGATGTACTACCCTCGATTCATAAAAGTTATCATCCACCACTTTTTGATTCAAGATAAGACACTTTCATGGAGAAACAAAATTGGGATGCACACCTTAGAAGGATACAACTTTGATTAGACACATTAATAATTGTTTCAAGAAAAATAGAGCATCTCAATCTATGGAGCTGTTATAACTGAATTGTTTGACCATTCTGAAGTTGCATTTGACATATAGAGCTCAGAAGAAAGAAGTAAGAAAGAAAAGCTAAGGGACTTTCAAAAACACAATCACTAGTGGTTCTGTACGGTTGGCCGAAAACAACCACCAAGTTGTTGATAGAAACACACACTATCAAAGTGAAGTGAACTGTGAAATAAGCTAAGGGTTCCCGAGTGTGACAGAATGTAATCTCTACTAAGAGTGAATCTAAGTCTTGGGGAAATGATGAAGACGACAGCAACAATGATCAAGATTCAAGTAATGAAGACAGTGAGCAGGAGAATGAAAGTGAAGAGCAAGTATCTGATTCAGAGCAAGAAGAAGAATATGATGATAATCAAGAAGAGGAGGAGTTTGTTTATACTCCATCCCCCATAGATGATAAAGATGATGATAATTTAGAATCAGAAAGTGATGATGTGATTAAAAGTGATGAAGAAAAGGAAATGGATGATACTAAAGAGGTTGTTCAAGGTGAAGGTGCCGATGTTAAAATGCATGATGTTCAACAAGGGAATGAAAATTTAGAGACCACTTAAGAACAAGTTGTTGAAGATACTCATGTGACAATTTATAACGGTACAAAGTAACTGAAGTTCCATTTATACTAGTTCTTCTCTTTCATCTGACTTGGCATCTAAATTCCTAAATTTTTCAGATATTCCTCAAGCTGATGCAGAAATAGTTTCTCCACTTGATGTTCATGTCCACCATGAAGTCCCAAGAACTGAGGCACCCATTCTTCTTTCAGTACCAGTTTCTGTTATCCCTGAATCGTCACCGGTATTCACAAACATTCCTCAATCATCACACATCTTCAATCCTACACCAATACAGGCATGACACACTCCTTCGCCCACAATTGAAACTACAAATCCTTATCTACTCCATACCTAATTTCTCATCAGTCCTTTTCGATTCGAACTGATAAAAATTACAACATTGGTAAAAAGAATTAGCGGTAAACATAAGAAAGCCGCTGTACACACTCGAGTGAGACTCTTTAGTTTTTTTGACTAGTCATCATGACACAAGGTTGGTAGAAACCAGAGAAGAATCAATGACATTCCTTTTTAGATCTCTCACAGCAAGAATCAAAGAACCAAGTAAAGATCAGCTGCCTCAATTCTACCCAAAGGAAGTGTCTAAACTTCGCTCCACTTGTGTTGAAAAGATGATTAAAGACATCATTGAAAAGAAGTTACTCTAGCAAAGTTTGTCTTCTAACCACAATTCCTCTATGATGCCTGGCAGCTACACTCACATAATTTGAGTTAAAGAAATTCTTATCGACAAAATGAAGAAAAGTGAATCATATCTGACAGCTACCAAACACCGAGATTGCTATGATGGATTGAAAAAATCTTACAAACTCAACATTGATTACTTCTCCTCTTATGATGTGTACTCTTTGAAGCAAAGCCGCAAAGACAAGGACAAAGATGAAGATCCTTCCACTGGATCAAACCGAGGGTTAAAGAAGAGATAAAGACAACAAAAGAAACAAACCAACCACAGTCAAAAAAATAAATATATGACGTCTGGCTCTTCCAAAGGTACTAAGTCTCAACAAAATTTTCTGGCAAGTCTAATTCATAAGAAGAACCAGTATCCGAGGTTGCAGACTTCAACATGCCACAAGAACAAGAAGGGAATCTGGTGATAGTGATATGAACCAAGGATGAGACTGCCTCTAGACGTGACTGGTTTAAGAAACCTACACCACCTCAAGAACCTACTAATCGTGACTAGGATATTAGCAAGACTACTCAGGAAGGTCCACCAAATTGGGTTGAGACTCTAGCATCATCCACCTCTACTAGATAAAATTGATTCTCTCATTAATATATTAATTAGTTTCCTTGTAAGCCTTAGACTCCTTGTGCTATAAAAGGAGGTCTAGGCATTTAGAATAATCCATCCATAGAAACATCGACTGATGAGAGTCGAATAGTAAAGGTGTGTGTGTACACCGGAGTTAGTTATCTAGTTAGTTAGTTAGTTAGTACACCATAATTAGTTGGTGTAGCCCCAAGTTATAGTTGGGGTAATAGGGAAACGTTCAATGAAGAAAACCTTGTTTGATAATATTGCTTTCTTA
This sequence comes from Tanacetum coccineum, assembly GCA_026074375.1. Classification (NCBI taxonomy): domain Eukaryota; kingdom Viridiplantae; phylum Streptophyta; class Magnoliopsida; order Asterales; family Asteraceae; genus Tanacetum; species Tanacetum coccineum. The sequence goes on from BQNB010030903.1 coordinate 38,642, forward strand.
TTATTCCGCTGTGCATTCAATATTATCTGTAAAACTATCCTAAATGAGCTAAATCGATCTTATCAATTGGTATCAGAGCCTCGTGGCTCTTGATCTAGGATACAAGGTTCTGATTCGAAGAAAAGGAGGGTTTCGGTATTCTGATTGATGTCGTCTTGTATGATGGATAAGGAGCAGCAGCAGGTATGTTCTTATGGTATTCATTCAGAAGAAGAGTGGAACGAAAACCCTAATTCCTGATGGTGTTTGGTGAATGTTCATATGTTGATATTGCTTATGGATGCTGTTTGCTATTAATGCAATATTTATGTCGTTGTTGCTGGTGAAAAAGAGTGAAGTCGCATATTGGGCTTAACAACTTGTAAAGACGAATGGGATCTGAGAAGAGCAAACGAACAACCTTCATTCTTATAAACGTGGGTTCTATTAAAGATGATTTGAAGTGGACGTATGACATGATGTCATGTTTGACACAGGTTCATGTGGTGTGCGCATGGGTGCTTGATCTTTATTATGGAGTCCATGGATTTGATTCGTTTACTGGAGGTTTGTTCATGGCTGTATGACGTTTATGAAGAAGCAGCAGGTGTGATCGATATAGGTCTAATATTCAATCATGGTGCGATTGATGTTTATTGTTTATGGATCTGATGTTCGTGATTTTATGATGTCAAAGAAGAAACATGATGCTATACGTGATGAATATAGTTGAGTCATATGGATGTCGAAACCCTAAAACATGGTTAGGGTTATAAGCAGATTGTATGGATCGTAAGTGATAAAAGAAAGGAAGGAGCTCAAAGTACTGTTCGAACCATAGTACTGCTACCCAAGGAATTATGAAAGTACTGTTTGCTTCGTCCGAGGTATTTTTAATACTGCTAGTTTCGACCGACATCGGACAAAAGAAGATTTTTGGATGGATCATAAGCTCTAAGCCACCGCCTGGAAAAGAAAAATCAAAGTACGCTAATTTTGTGAAAGTTAACGATGAGTGTTTATCGATATCTTAGAACGTACTGCTTGCTTTATCAGATATCGGGTAATACATGAATTTTGGTTTTTGGATGGATTTGGATCTCGAATGCTTCGTTTAAGGGGAAGTTAACGGATTGATTTTTAAAGTTCTTTAATCTTTTAAAAAGCTATTTTTTGAGATTATTTAAAGAGGTGATTTTGATGCGATTGAATATCACTTATTTGATGTTGTAGTTGAGTTTCACAGATGCGTGTTCTTATCATACCTTTTAGCAGGAGGTAACTTGTTCGTGCTTACAATGGTGTGACGAAGACTTGTCAAAATCTAGCAAAAGTGTGTGATTTTTCTTATAGGTGCTCAATGCTCACATTTGCTATCACTTAGTATGTGTCTCATAGAGATGATGATTTTTGTCAATAGAGGTCAGCGGGTCTACTTTATTTACTGATTTATTTATAAGTTTGACGTCACGTGGATAGTACAAGATATAAGACACAAGTTTAGGAGATTCAACTTCTTTATCAAATTCGTTATATTCTATTTTCTTCATCAGTGATCACTACATAGAGCCTACAGAGTTCGAGATTCAAGAGATGGTAAACATATGGGTTTCAGGGGAAGCTTATTGTTTAAATGTTTAACCATCTACATGCACCACTTGAGATGAAGTGTTTCATTACTACTACTGATTTTTATTACTACTGCTAGTTTAAAATTCTACTGCTCAAAGTCATTTTTCGTATTATGCTTCATGGAGGGTATTTTGAGTATTGGAAGGCTGGATTAGTAGTTGTGATATATGGTTTGTAGCTGTTATGATCCAGGTTGCATATCTACAGAAGACCCCTATTGGATGATTACAAAAAGGGGAAGAAGACTACAAGAGATATGGTTTGCAGCTTATTTATGTGTGGTGACATGTTCAAGGATTCTAATTCTTATCTTAAGTCAAGAAGATTTTGTTTCATTCAGGGAGATGATTACATCTCAACTTCAGGGGAAGCTTTGGCTTTATAATGAAGTTCGTACGAGACTTTGTTTGTTTTGTCATCATCAAATAGGGGAAGATTGTTGGGATTTTAGATTTGATGAGACAAAATAAATATAAGAATGAAACAAGAAGGACTTAAAGGAAAAGGACCTAAATCGACAATAAGAGATTCTTCAAGATGGTGGAGTATATTCTACAAAAGATGGAAGATATCAGAAGATACTAAAAGATATGCTCAAAAAGAATAAAGATAAAGATTAAAAGATTTGGTCAAAATAAGATAAGAATGAATATTAATGAGAAGATAATTAATTAATTCTCTCATTAATATATTAATTAGTTTCCTTGTAAGCCTTAGACTCCTTGTGCTATAAAAGGAGGTCTAGGCATTTAGAATAATCAATCCATCCATAGAAAACACAGACTTCTCCAATGAGAGTCTGATTACAAAGTGTGTGTGCTTTGTATATTAGTTAGTTAGTTAGTACACCATAGTAGTTGGTGTAGCCCCATGTTATAGGTTGGGGTAAATAGGAATCGTTTGAATGAAAAACCTTGTTTGATAATATTGCTTTCTTATTATTCCGCTGCGTGTTCAATATTATCTGTAAAACGATCCTAGATGGGCTAAACGATTCTCTACATGTGGTATCAGAGCTGGTTGCTCTTGATATCTAGGATACAAGGTTTTCTGGTTCGTGAAGGTGTTCTTGCTGTAACACTTGGGTATTAATGCTACTAAATTCATTGTGCTTATTTTGATCAAATTTAGGTTTCGTACCAGGTACGTAAGATTTCGTACTGTTTTATATGCTTTTGTAAGGTTTTAGATCTGGTCAAATTCAATCTACAACAACGGTCCAATCCAATCCAATAACAGTCCAAAACTTGTATATCTTTTTTGTGCATAACTGTTCACATTTATATTTACGAAAGATAGTAATGGTTACGGAAACAGATCAGTTGGGATTTCATATGGACATGGTTTCATAACAACTTTCGGGGTTTTTGGTTTAAGGTTGCATATGAGATTGGTTTCATCAACTGAGTTAACCCGGTAATAACCGAGTTGAACTCAGGAACAAGCCGCAACACTAACAACATCAACAACATACCACCACACTTAAACCGACCTCATCTAATTCTAAACCTTCATCTACTTAAATCCAAACAGCCTACTACTCATTTTCCTTCACAACACCACACATCAAAACTAAAAAAAAAAAAAAACCAACAATAAGATCGCAATCCATAATTTTGTGTTACACAAGCTATGATCTTTATAAGATCCAAAACACGAAAGAGTTCATCATCGATCTTGGACTCAAAACAAATGATACAAACCTACCAGAGGTCTTTGAAAAGACCTTGAAGCCGAATATAATCTTTGTTCTTGGGATTTAATTTTCGTGTAACGATGATGAGATTGGTTATGTTTTGTGTTGTCGGGATGAAAACATATTGCTAATTTCGTTGGTTGTGAGTTGTAAAAGGGTTATTGTTTGTTGTTTGATATGGTGTTCATGGGTTGTGACTGAGATTTATGAAGAAAATGATTAAAAGAGTTTATGTTTTGATTTAACGTTAGATGAGATGAGATTTGTTGTTTATTGGTGTAGATGCGTTTTGATAGACATGGAGTAATAAGGTGGGCGTGTATGAAAAGAAGATTAAGGTTAACTGTGAGAAAAAATTGGGAGTCGTGATAACATATACACTTTGTTGATTCAGGCCTTAACTAAATGACGTGGGCCGAGTGGTTTATTAAAAGATTTGGACTGAATATTTGTATTATCTATCAATGGGTTGGTATATGTTATTGAGATCTAAAATTTCTAACAGAATATATGATATGGGCTGAATTTGTTGAATGGTTTTGGATATTGCTACGTGGTTATGAGCAGGTCACTAATACTTTTGGACATGGAAAGATGATCAAGAATTTGTTTTGTGGTTAAAAAGTTTTCTAGGATTTTGAAGTTTAATTGGTATAACAGGGTTTAAAATCGTCCTCTCTACCTTAATTGGTATGCAATACGATTGTAAATCATGGTTACTTTTGAGGGTTTCTTGATGAAGGATCCGGTTCGTTTTGTGTTACATATATCTGATCATCATCAGTGTATAAGGGTTTTATTTTTAATTCTGCTCGCCCTAAGTTTTTCTCGTCACAACACAACTATTGGGCTTCAGTGGTCTTGGAGATATAAGGATTTTCAAGATGGTAAGATGTATAGATTGTGAGTGATAAAAGAAAGTACTGCTTCTATTCGAAAGTACTGCTTCTATTCGAAAGTACTGCTCATTCATTATTCAAAGTACTGCTCCCTCTGTGAAAGTGCTGCTAAAAGGTTTAATATTGCTTGTTGCTCGCTGCCAAATTAAACGTACTGGTTTGGAGTTGTGTGAGATGGACCACGGATCAGACTAGTACAGGATCAAGTATACATATATGTTGTTCAAGAGGAAGAGTTGGTACTGGTATTGGCATCCAAGTCACAGAGAATGAGACGATGAGCTTTGTGGTATAGCAGCAGCAGTAACAAAATTCTAACAACGGGTATTGACTGAAAAGATCAAAGTACCGCTGCTGTTTGTGAAAGTACCGCTAGTGTTATCCGATATCTTAGAACGTACTGCTTGCCTTATCAGATATCGGGTAATACATGGATGGATTAATCGGATGGTTTTTGGATCTCGAATAGCATTGTTTTTCAAAAACAATTTATTCTTATTCGATTTATGGCTCGATTTTGAAGATTATTTGAAGAGGTGATTACGAAGACATTTGAATATTGCTTATTTGATGTTGTAGTTGAGTTTCACAGGTACGTGTTCTTATCATATCTTAAAGGTTGAGACACTTTAAAGATAACTTGTTCGTGCTTACAAAGTGGTGAAGAAGACTTGATGAATCTAGCAAAGGTGTACGATCTACCTTATGATGCTTACTACGTACATTTGCTATCACTTAAAGGTGTTATTCAGTGTCTCATATAGTTGAGGATTTTGTCAAGAGACATAGGTCTACTTCTTCACGTGAATCAACAAGACATAAGACACAAGTTTGGGAAATTCAACTTCTTCAACAAATTGGTTATACTTATTTTTCTTCATTAGTAATTACTACATAGAGCCTACAGAGTTCGAGATTCAAGAGATGGTAAACATATGGGTTTCAGGGGAAGCTTATTGATTAAATGTTTAACCATCTACATGCACCACTTGAGGGGAAGTGTTTCATTACTACTGCTGATCTTTATTACTACTGCTAGTTTATATTTCTACTGCTCAAAGTCATTTTTCGTATTATGCTTCATGGAGGGTATTTTGAGTATTGGAAGGCTGGATTAGTAGTTGTGGTATATGATTTGTAGCTGTTATGATCCAAGTTTCATTTCTACAGAAGACCCCTATTAGATGATTACAAAAAGGGGAAGAAGATTACAAGTTTATTGATTTGCAATGCACAAATGAAGAAAGATGAAACAACAAGGACTTAATGTGAAATATTAAGTTAGCTTCCTATGTAAACAAGGTCTTCTTGTAAACCCTCTATATTAAGGGTATTAAAGGCGTCTGTTTGAGATATCCATCATAGTTAGATCTCTCCAATGAGAGTCTAGACACACCAAAGAAAGCGTGTGTGTATTAGTTAGTTTATTAGATTTGTTAGTGTAGGCATAAGGTTTGTGGATCCTTGTTACAGGTTTGTACCCATTTATTTACTGAGCCAAATTTATTTGAGGCTGATTGTTTTTTTTGTAGTAAAAAACCTTGTTTAACAACATTACTGTTCTTTATAATTTCCGCTGTACTTATTAATGTTGTTTGTAAAACTAATCCTAGATGGGCTAAACGATCTCTACAAGACTATCGGGTTCCAGTGATTATTGGGTTCGAGTTTCACTACTATATACATATCAGGAGACCTTAAGACCACTTACTTATATAATTCATTATTTGCAAAAGAAGCGTCCCAATTTTGTAAAAGAATGAATGATAAACTTATAGTGCGGTGATGTTACATTTATTTATTTAAATGAAGAGGCGTTCCAATCCTTTCAAATAAAGAGATTATATATCATCCTACTTAATAATTTCTGATGCAATACGCATACTCACATAACCTTCAAGGTGATGGATGACATGACGATGCGTGTGCTCTAATGAGTATGGACGAGTGTTTAAAACTCGGTCTTCGGAGACGGGGAAATAAAACAATAAGGCGAGTGAGATCGGAATATAGTTCAGTTAGTTAATGAGAACTCGTTAAAGTAAATAAGATAATGGTCTTTATAAATGAGTCAACATAGCAATTATCATATCAATCCTCGTATTACAAGTCCCGCCCATACAAGACTTGTAATACTTAGACTCATACATAATTCCATGCAAACAAAATTATGATGGCTTTCGTGTAATACGATATTGTATAAAGTTCTTCGATTTTTTTTTTTTTGAAGAACATTGTTTTATTAACAATGTATGATGGACGAAGTGAGTCGACACCATTGTACCAACTCACATTGTCTAAAAAGTTAAAATGAGGGACATTACTGAAACTCACAATTCTTAAGAAATGTTCTGGTATTTATATAAATAAACTCTTATGAAATAAAACGTACGTTATTACGCAAAAGGATTTATTCTGAGTGCAAGCAATTTATATTATATATATATGTATTTCCATGTAAAGCACTTAATATAGAAACATGTAATGTAAGCAAGTAAGGCAAGTAGTGTGTATGCACTTAAAAAATGTTTGATGTGATTGCAATGTTTGTGAAAACTGTTATAGTCGAGGTAACATATGCAACCTAGTTTCTCTATAGCCAGTGTACTTCTCTTATACCAATCTGTAACACCCCAAAAATGTGTCGCATCGGAAATATGTTTTATATCTGCGTTCGGGGCGTTCACCTTAATATAAGTCGGCACAAGATACAAGATAACGACCTCTAAATGTGTTGTTTTAAAAGTAATCTCGTTGATTTTCTTGAAATTGATATAACATTTGTCCATAATTGGATCACAATGAAAAGCTTGAAAGAGATACAACGAGATTTGATTATTTGTATGTAAGTAGAAATCCGTGAATGAAATCTTGTCAAGTTAGACACCAATGCACATCAAGTAAGCCAAGCATCTAATTTACCTGAGAAAAACATGCTTACTTAAAAGGGTCATCATAAAGTTGTGAGTCATAGATTTTTGTATATGTAAATGTTGAATCAAAAGGATTATAAAGTATGCTATGTCCATTTCAATCCTTTATAATAGTCGCAAAATTGTAAGTTGTGAAATGTTAGAACCGACAGGTATAGTGTCTACTGCTTCACCAGTATAATGAAAAATGTTTAGTAATCAATAATGTTCAACAAAGTAGTGTGGACCACAAGATTTCCAAAATGTATGTGACTACTATGATAGATACGTTTCTCATAAAAATGTATCACATGTTGCGCTAAGATCATGACACCGAGTTAATTTGTGTTTGCATATAATATGCCAAGTAATATTTCTCCCTACCGGGTGTTTCTGACCAAGGACACCCAATGAGATGATGACATGTTATATATCGTTTTATCGGGAGCCCCGTGGGTAGTGATGCATACACTCCACGGATAGAGATAATTAGGTCCAAATAGTTATATTTATAACATTCAAGCTTACTAAGGACCAATTCTAATTGGTTATACTGATTGCTTGTAATAATCTTTACACGTAATTATAAATATAATATGAAAAGAAACATTTACAAACTACCCTTTGTGGACAAAAGGAAGAAAGGAAAATTCTCACATATATATATATTATAATAATACGTATATTAACCGGGAAGTATGATTCCCGGGTCGTATTTCCCTAACGATTTATGAAATTGAGACCACGTTTGTTGTTCGGACAATGATTTGAATTGGTTCAAAGATGATTTGTTTCCTAAAATCCTAAAATTGAACAAATTAAAGGACAATTAAACCTAACTTTAATAACGGAAATTTAAACTTTAACTAAAAACGCAAAACGGGAACCCTAAATGGTGATTAAAATCCTTAAATTTCCAAAATTAAACCTAAAATGAATTCTTTTACTTTTAATTATACTCTAATTGACTAAAAAGTAAGTTTAAAGAAAACTAGAACAAAAACGGAGATGTATTGGCTTAATATACAAAAAACGTAAATGGGAACGAATCCCGTTCTTTAAAAATCGAAATTTTGCAATTTTAACCCTACGGAAACAAAACTAATTTTCCTAGAAACTTTATGATAAAAGAAAATTTTCTAAAAAAAAATTATATTTTTTTGATTATTTTTCTATTTTTTATGATTTTTCAAAGTTTTTAATAAAAATAAATGTTTAAAAATACTAAACTAATTATATAAATTCTAAAAAAATACAGAAAATAGCTTGAACTAAAAGGAATCTAAGAAAAATAAGCTTGGTTACACAACTTATCGGATAAGCTGTGTAATAAGCCAAAACAACTTATTAAGCTAAAAGGACTAAATGTATACAAATATTAAATTTAGTAAAACTATAACGAAAAAGACCACAGGGCACATTGGTTATAGGTGTGTGGTGTGGGGCGTTTAAAAGGGTTGAGGATGTTGAGGTCGGGGGTTCGAGCCTTGCTCACCCCCGATTTCCATCTTCCCTTTTTTTTCTTTTTTTTTTGAAAACTTATAAAAGCAAAGTTGTAGAAACTGTGAAAATAAGCATTTTTAATAAAAGAAACTTTTTACGAAATTCCCTAAATAAGCTGAAAATCAGCTTAAAAGACAGAAAAATGTTAAACTTTCTTTTTTAGCTTTTATATAAAACTTAAGAACTTGAAAACATGAAATAAGCTAAACCTAAGACTTAATAAGCCACTTTTACACTAAACTTAGCCTAATAAGCTAAACTGAATTAGAAAAAAGCATAGAATCAAAAGCCATAAGCTGAAAATTTGAAATAATCACTTATAGAAAATTTTAAACCAAACAGCCCTTTGAGGTACTTTTGAGCTTAATTTTAAGCTAGCAAACAAGCTTTTTAAGAAGTGAAACTTGTTTTTTCTAAGAGTTGACTTCAATGACAGATGAAAATGCTTTTTGAAAAAGTATATGGTAAAATAGCTTATTGAAAAAAGCTTGTGAAAAACAGACAAAACATTACAGGAAATGCTAACTTTTTGTTTTGATTAAAGAAAATTGCAATTGTTTAGAAGCTAAAAACAAATAAGCTAATGAACTTTTTGATGAAAACTAATTTGAAACAGATAAACTATAACCCCTATTCTACTTATATTCCAAAAATCAAAGCCTATAAACCAAAATCACCATTTGAAAATTAATCATGAAAACAACTTCTTATTTTTATTTATACTGATGCAGTTGCATGCTAATGAAACAAAACTCAAAAAAAAACTATTTATGCAACATAAGGGAACTTATTGTAATACCTTCAAAAGACAAAACCAAAGCTAAATAGGACCATGTCATTAACCAGAAATTTCTAAAGCTTATGATACAAGTGAATTTTAACAGATTATAGCTAATATTAAACTAACTTAGAAAAAAACTTAACTAGATCTAATCTAAATGATAAATCCTACTCTATCAAACTAAATAATAAAGTTTAAAGCAGATTCAAAAGACCAAGTGGTCACAAACAGTACTAACTTGTGGTTAGTGCTGTTGTCTCAAACACCCCTTTAAAAGTTTTAAAATCCATTTAAGCTTTTGAATATAAGAATTAGTTTTGAGTAAACTTTAAAACCAGAGTAGTGCACAGCTTATAACAAACCAAAATAATCCTTTATTAATAAGAAAAATAAGCCTGAAGTAATGAAGAACTTTACCTATGTAAGTATTTTTTGGTTTTTATTGATTCTATAAGAACAAAAGTTGAAAAACTAAATCGACACTACTTAAGCTAAAAACAGATTATAAAACATGATCAATAAGCACAATGAGACAGAATTAAGCACAAACAAGCTAGATTATAATCAAAATAAGCAAATTATAAGCTAGAAAATTTAAGACAGAAATAGAAATAAGGAACTTACCAAAGCCTTAGCTAAACAAAGGCTTATTAATGCTCAAAGAGCCGTTCTACAAGCTCCAACTTATCCGAGGATAAGCTGGTAGGGTCCCGTAAGCTCTTCCAGGTTAAGCTTATCATCTAAAAAGCTTAATTCCATTCTAGCAAAGGTATTAAACTGATTTTAATGTTTTAAGTAGATTAGATGCTTGATTTGAGCTTAATCTTAACTTAAAGACTAAGAGAGCTTATGATGAGTTATTTAGAGCTTATGTAACAGTGACAAGAGCTTTGAGAAATATAATAAGCTAAAAAAGATTTCATAAAGTAAACTAATATTTCATTGATTTAAAAACAGATTACATAACTTGGAATTGAAAATACAAAAGCTTAATGATAAATTACTAAAAAATTACATAAGCTACTTAAGAACTAAAAAATACAGGAAAAGAAGATGGTGTGTGTGTGTGAGTGAGGAGCTTTATTTATAGCCTTCTGAGGATGCTTCTAGGTCTTGGATCACGCTTCTCTCTTCCTTGATCTTGGCCTTCCATTCTCTCCTCATCATAGGATCCTTATTGATGTCCATTGGATTAAATGAGTGAGCACACGGATTGCCAACGTAGCATTCCGTGTGTCAGGCTCATTGTACTTCTTTTGCACTAACTTTAGTGAAAATTACCAATCATGGGTGTGCTTTCTTTCATGTCCCGCGTGGCATTCTTGTGGGAGATTGACCAATGAGAGCTTTTTATGACGTAAAACTTCTCCACCATGTCACTTAGTATCCGAATCAATAAGTCACGTCCTCAATTTTAATTTACCCTTTGATTTCACGCAGGTAAAAATTAAAGGAGATGATGAATAGTGAAAACCACTTTTCCCGCGTTTTACTTTTTATAAAAGGGTGGGTGTTTGACTCTTCTTTGACCCGGGTTATATTTGTTTGACTTCGGGCTTATACCAAAAAGGATTGGGCCAAGGGTTATGGTTTTGGGCTTGGTAAGGTTAACAGGTTTTGGATTTAGGTTTTATAAGAAAGATAACGACCGTTATCTCTTATAAAATAAAGAGATAACGGTGTTAGGGTTTAGGGGCTTTTATGAATCATGTTTGAACAATGAGGGACTGTTTTAGGAATTTTTTGGGATTTTTTGTCTTCATATGGTTGACCAATGGTTGCATTTTGACCTTGATAGCATACACCCAGCTATTGCACACTCTTTTCTGTCTCGTGTCTGTGTTTGCCTGGTTTTGACTATTTTCTTGTAATATTTGCATTATCTGTACCTACACAATCACAAAGACAAAACAAGCAATATACAAGCATTTAAAGCATAATTTTGTATTTTATGGGTTATTTTTGATATAAAACGGATATGTGTTTTTACACATATCAAAATTTCCACCAAACTAATCGATTGCGTTTCCTCACGCAATATTATATGCTCTAAAGCCAAATACCTCAAAACTTCCCCAAACTAAATCTTTAAAAGTAGCAAATATTTTTGTGGAGAGAGTTAAGAAATCGCAAGCTTTAAAACACCCAATTTTCCCATTTTTAAATTTTTTCAATTTTTTTTAGTAACTAGAATATTTCGACTTTCATTATTTTCATAACTGTTAAGGATCAAAGAACAATATGCATTTCGATCCGAGAATGCCCCAAAAAGGATAAATTCATCGTCCCCGATTTTTCACTTGCTCCAAACCAAGCTTAAAACGAAATCATAGCTAAATATTAGTTAAGATGCTAACATACTCTATTGCAACCTTGTAAACTTTTGCACTCCCGACTTGGTTTATATTCTTAAGTGGATGTGCTCACTTTTGATTTCCAACATGGTATCAACGTTTTGCAAATAATACTATTGCGTCACGTTTCACCCGAGAATAATTAAGTTTTTGAAGGCGAGATCATCCCATAGTACGCACCGTATTTCAACAGACATGACCCCCCTCAGCAATCCCAACCTTGCAGCTAATGTGACCAGGCTTTGGACACCAAAGGGACTAGTATCGGGACTCACGGATCCATAGGTTTCAACACTCTGGTTTTCCTGAATATTAATAGCTTTTTAAATAGAATATTCAAAGTCATAAGACATATTTGAATTTAACAAAAAAAATTTATTTGTTAATTTAAACTTAATATTAGATATATGCATTGTATACACCCGAACCTTTTAGAAGGCTTGCAACATCGGTTGTGAGCCGGAAGAATGCAGCAAATTTTATCAGTCTCTGATTTTATTCGTAACTAGGGGACTTTTCTTTAGTGACGACCACATCGGTTGTGAGCCGGCAAGAGGTAGTAAACTTTTATCAGCCCACAGCTTTTATTATTATTATATTTTTTTATCAATTTTTTTTCATCATCATTTTTTTTATTATAAAAGACTTCTTTTTGAAAAATTCAAGTATAAATTTGAACTAAGGGGACCTAAATTTTTGCTATAAAATACTTAAAAAATTGTGGATTTAGTTTAATCTCCAATAACAACTCGTATTAATTTATCTGGATTAGGAGCTGTATGGGAGGAAAAAGCCACAAATTACATACCATGAGTCTTAAGATTTCCTATTAATCCTTGTTTAGCATCCACTCCATACTTAACTCTATACTTTTTTGTTCTTCCGCAAATTTCCTGCCGAAAGTTAGCCTAAAGTTAAGGAACAAGATAGAGATCAACTGCTATCGACCGTCAAAATTTCACTCTTATTCTTTTTTTTTACCCCTATCAGGAAATGTCAAAATTTATGGACAAAAAAACATTATTTATTTTTGAAAATTTTAAAATTTTTCATATTTTTGAAAATTTTGGTGGGAAAACGGGGTACGTGAGAACAACGGGTAAAAGTAGGTAAGATTATATCGAAGATATACTACCCCATACTTTAAAATTAAAAATGTCCTCAATGTTCATAGCCTAAGACTTAAAACCCCATACTAGAACTCAAAAAGGTCGAATGCATAACTTAAGCCTGAAGAAAGTATTACAAAAATCTTTAGCCGTTCATTAAGTGTGCTAAAAGATAAATGTTAGTTGATAATAATCTTAGGATATCGGATTTCCCCAAAGTAAATGGCAAGCAAAGGCTAGGAAGCTAGGGTGGACCTGGACAAAACGGCTCGAACTCGAGGAGTTTTAGAATATTTGGGCCAATCTTGCAAATAATCACAAGTAAAACAACAAGAATCGGAAGAGTACAAGCCTCCTCACATCACAATAGAAATAAGAAAAATAGAAAATGGATAAGCATGGGGTGCCTCCACGAAGTGGCTTTGTTTTTCGGTTAACACCGAGTCACATAGCTTGACTCGATCCCGAATTCATTCGTACCTTGGAAGAGAGTGTTGGAGATCCTGGACCACCTTGGTGGTAAGTCCCCTCCGAAGTATTATTGCTTTACACGATTGATCATTTCACCTTAAAGTTTGGACCTGGGTTGAGATTTACCAATGGTTCCGTATGTAAAAAACTTTGGTGATGGTGAAAGGTTGACCAACGAGTTTCTCAAGCTTTCCTAAGACAAGTATCTTTTGACGAGGTTGACGTGTTAAATCGATCACCAAAATTGAAAATTACAGTTTTTGATCTTTGAGTCATGAAACTTCTTCGTCCTCTCTTATAAATCAAAGGAATTCTCGTATGCTTGATCACGAAGCTCATTAAGTTAATTAAGTTGAAGCTTATGATGATCACCTGCGAGTTTTAAGATCGAAGTTAGGCATGTTTCAAAGGCCAATATGCGTTATGGTCTAACTCTAAGGTAAAATGGCAAGATTTTCCTTACACTAACATTATAAGGCGTACAACCAATCGGATGTCTTAAATGCAGTACGAAAATGCCCCAAACGTCATTTAATTTGTTAACCATGAGGGCACGGTTTTCTCCAACCGTCTTTTTAAAATTACGTTTTAAACCTCATTGGTACACCTCCACTTGACTGCTCGTTTGAGGGTGATAAGCGGTAGCTAAAAGATGTGTGACCCCATACTTAGACATTACTTTAGCAAACTGATCGTTACAAAAATAGGTCCCATGATCGCTTATTATAGCTCTTGGTGTTCCGAATCAGGCAAAGGGATTTCAAAAACTTAATACCACTTCTAGCATCATTTGTGAGGAGCGCCTTTGCTTCAACCCATTTTGAAAGATAATCAACGGCTACGAGGATGTATTTATTTCCTCTTAAAGACGGAAATGATCCCATGAAATCAATACCTCATACATCGAAGATTTCATAAACTTGGATAGCGTTTTGAGGCATTTCATCTCGTTATGAAATTTTGCCTTATCTTTGACACGTATCACAAGATTTGATCATTGTATGGGCATCTCTATATATGGCAAGCCAAAAGAAACCGGCATCAAATACTTTTCGAGCGGTGAGATTGGCACTATGATGGCCCCCGGTGGGTCCTTCATGACAAGCTTTGAGGATTTCAAAAGCTTCTTGCCCATGCACACATCTTCGAATGATTTGATCCGCACAAGTACGAAAAAGATAGGGATCGTCCCAGAAATAATGTTTAACACCTTTGAAAAACTTCCTCTTTTGTTGAGTTAACATTCCTTTGATGATAAAATTCCCCGCATGGTAATTTGCATAGTCCACAAACCATGGGGTATTCTCACTAGAAATAACTCTAAGAGTTTCTAAAGGAAAATGTTCATTTATGTCCTTGTTTTCTAACACATCCTTATGAGGATTCTCAAGTCTAGATAAATGATCCGCCGCAAGGTTCTCACTTCCTTTTTTATCATGGATGGTGATATCAAATTTTTGTAGGAGAAGAACCCACCGGAGCAACCTCGGCTTTCAGAGTCTGGTTTGTTATTAAGGTCTTTAAACCGTTCACGTGATCCGTATACACTATGCTTTTAGATAAGACAAGATATAGCCAAAACTTTTCAAAAGCATACACAACGGCAAGCATTTCCTTTTCCGTAGTAGTGTAATGAATTTAAGCTTTTGTCATTGTCTTACTAGCATAATGTATTGGCTGAAAGTGCTTCGTCTTTCGTTGTCCTAAAACCGCACCAATCACGAAATCACTTGTATTACACATGAGTTCGAAAGGTAGGTTCCAATCTGGGACAACTAAGATCGGAGCTTCGGTAAGCTTCTTTTTAAGAGTCTAAAAAGCATCAATACAATCCTTAGAAAACACAAACGGTGTTTCTTTCTCAAGAAGGTGAGTCATTGGTCTAGCTATTTCTAAAAAATCTTGGATAAAACGACGGTAAAAACCTGCATGACCTAGGAAACTCCTAACACCTTTTATGGTAGTCGGGTGAGGTAGCTTAGCAATAACATCGACTTTAGCATGATCAACCTTAATTCCCGATTTTGAAATTTTATGTCCTAATACAATCCCTTCTCTACACATAAAGTGGCACTTCTCCCAATTAAGTACTAAATTCGTGTCTTTACACCGTTTTAGCATCTTTTCTAAATTGGAGAGGCATGATTCAAAACTATCCCCAAAAACCAAGAAATCATCCATAAACACTTCCATAGTCTTTTCGATCATATCATGAAATATGGCCATCATACACCGTTGGAAAGTACCGGGAGCATTACACAAGCCAAAGGGCATGCAACGGTACGCGAAAGTTCCATACGGGCATGTGAAAGTAGTTTTCTCTTGGTCCTGGGGATCTATTGGTATTTGGAAATACCCTGAAAATCCGTCTAGAAAATAATAGAACTCATTCCCAGCTAACTAAACGGTAATGGAAAATGATCTTTTCGAGTCGCTTCATTTAATTTCCTATAGTCGATACAAACTCTCCATCCAGTAACT
>BQNB010030904.1:0-5000 GCA_026074375.1 Tanacetum coccineum
TTGAGCTTTTGTAACAACATTTATTAAATCCAATGTATCATTTTCAAACGACTCTTTTTGAGGACGTTCTCATATCTTGTGCTGTTGATACAATCTTTTCTTTTGTTTAACCAACTCAAGGTCAAACAACACAAGATGATGAAAAGATTTAGACATCTTGTTGAAAGAGAGTTAATATGTTGGAAATATTTTGACGACAGGTTTTAACGTGTGATCTTATGATAATATTTTCGAACCTACTTGACATATTATTGGACTCTAATTCCTAAGTGGGTTACTATACTTAAAATGATTTACAATATGTTTATGTAACATTTATAAATATAGCTATCTATGCCTATATGTAATGCACAAACAACTTCACAACTTAACACAAGTAATCTAGCATAAATTCTATTAGGCATGATTCCGAAAAGCTAGTAACGCACACATAAGATACATGGAACACGTTTTTAGATATATAAGTAGCTCAATTACAAATAGTAATGATTACTTATTAATATCTATTAACAAAATTAAAACACAAGTAAACACACATAATCATCTGGCATACACATAAAGATATTCGTTGTTGTTTTGTGTATTAGATACAACGTTGTATACTTAGCTTGATTTTATTTAAAAATAAAATAGTTTCCTCCCCATTTTAAAAGTTAATCAAGATAAAGGTTTTGAAAAGATAAATACACCAATTTTCAAATATACATCAACTAGAAATGCTTGACTTAAAAGAGAAGATAAGCTACAAGTTTTACATCAAAACGAAACATACAATTTTAACCACTATGTAGTATTTTGCATTTCTAACTAACTTTAGTTTGTTAAAATGACTTGGAATTGTTTTTAAATGAAAGTAGACTCAATTACCTTTAAAATGGAGGTTGGCACGACTTCTACGGACTTACAGTTGATTTTATATGATTTTTTGAAGTTTGCCAAATACTGACAAAACAAACAGACGGCCCCATAAAGGTGACGGCCCCCAGATATATTTGGGGGCCGCTCTAACATTTATGGGACTGCCACCAGTGACCCAAAAACACTTTTTCGTTCAAAATCATTTGGTGACTTAACTGTAGAACATAGGACTTTAAAAAGTTGTTCCAGCATATAAATTTTGTGTCTTAAACGTCATTTTTACTCTTACGACTTAAACAAACATAAGTTAACACTTCAAGGTTCTTTTGAGAAAATTTCCTTCAAGCTAGTATACGAAGTATATTTAACAGAGTTCTAAAAGGCGCGCCTTTGCGGCGCCAAGGCGTCGCTAAGGCGTGAGGCGTGGCCTCCACGTTACGAAATGGACCAAGGCGTCGACTCTAGGTGTGGCGTGAGATAAGGCGTGAAAAGGCATGATAAGGCGCGCTAAGGAGTGAGGCGCGGCGAGCCTTTTAGATTCAACTTCGATAATTTTTATTTTTATTTTAAAATGAAGAATATTACATGTAAGAATAATTTCTTAACTTTATTAATGTGTACAACGCTTTATGTAAACTCAATATATATGAAATATGATATAAATATTTAAATATTTTCATATTTTTGGTCGCCTTAAGCCACGCTTTAAAAACGCAAAGGCTACGCCTTAGCTGCAAAGGCGCGAGGCTTGGTCATGCCGCCACGCAATGCCTCACGCTATTTATAACCTTGATATTTAATAACAAAACTAGTACGAATCAAACAACAAAACACTTTTCATATTTAATCCCCCTTCATGGGTAATTTGATACATGGATCGTACTCTATTTTAAAAACCATTTGTTTTGAAAACTAGAGCGACGTGGCTCTGATACCAATTGTGGAAATCGTAGAGGGGGGTGAATACGTTTCCATTAAAAAACTTTAGATTAGTCACTACAAAAATTACATTACTCTCTACCGGCGGTCCCATAAATATATGGGGGCCGCCTAGTACATTAGGGGGCCGCCCGATTTATAGGACCGCCTCCAGAAGAGGTTTTTCGGACTAGATCTTTTGTATCAAATCACCAATTAAGTTTGACGCAATATGAGAAGTGTCGATAATAGATTTACAATAACTAGTGCATATTCTATCAATATTTCCACACTCACAATGTTTACTACAAAGAGCTACACAACCATGGCTAACACAACATACACAACAATTCACACAATCATAATCACTATGCAAGTGTAAAAGTAAAGCGATAAATGTAAAGACATAAGTAAAGAGAAAGGTAAAAGAAAATGCAAACCGGACACGATGATTTATAGTGGTTCAGTCACGAAGCTCCTCTTCGCCTCACTCCACTTCCCGAGTATCCAACTCGAGAGTTACTTCACTAATCAACAAGCTCCCTTTTGGCGGAGAAAACCTTATAACGTTACTTACATTATTTTTTGACACTAAGCTAGATGTCGAGTTCTTCTTCGGGTATAACCAAACTTGTTATGTTTTGTAGCCAACATAACATTTTTCTAGTTCTTTTTCCAAGTGCAGGATAACCCCAAGGGGTTGTGGGGTTTTTTTCTACCAATTGGGGCCCTTCCTTCACCACCCCCGTGTGGATGGTCTACAGGGTTCATAACTACTCCTCTTACTACAGGGCGCTTACCGAGCCAACGCTTAGATCCGACTCTACCCAAACTTTTCTGGTTCACCCCAACATTCCCCACTTGTCCGACTATTGCTGAGCAGTTTTTGGATATCAAACGGACCTCCTCAGAAGGTAAAACCTTGTGTTTTATGGCCTAAACACATAAACCACGTCGCTTACAATATTTTTCGACACTAAACTAAATGTCGAGTCCTAATCTTAGCTAGAATCAATCTATCATTTCACAAATGTATTTTGTGGCCTAAAATACTAACCGACACACAAACACTACGTCTGGATTCATACACTATCCTGATCTACACAAATACATAAGAGTTACAATTTAGAAATCAAATCTACTCTAAGACATACAAGTGATCAAATGCAATCACTTTTATGCAACCTACCCAATCTACTACATGATATACAAGTAATCAAGGATGACCACTTCCATGTAAAGATATCTTATACTTCAATAAATACCCCATAGTATTAGTGGAACTAACATAGAATGTAACCATGATCCATACCTTATGCTAGAATCATGATTAAAGAAGAAGGAAGAATTCTATGTATTTTGTGTGCGTATTTTTTATAGGTTTTCATCAAGAGAGGGGGGGAGGGAGACTTTGCTATTTATAGGAGAGCCATCACTAGTTTTCCCTCCATCTTCTAGAAGCAAATTCAAAATTTGAATTTATTATTTTCCCTCCATGTTCTAGAAGCTTTGAGTTTTCTCTCCATCTTCTAGAAGCAAATTTAAAATTTGAATTTATTATTTTCCCTCTATGTTCTAGAAGCTTTGAGTTTTCTCTACATCTTTTGGAAGCAAATTCAAAATTTAAATTTATTATTTTCCCTTCATCTTCTAGAAGCTTTGTGTTTTCTCTCCATCTTCTAGAAGCTTTGATTGGGCCTTGATGGGCCTTAATGGGCTAGCCCGTTTGTTTGGCCCAATCCAACTAATGAAGCCCATATGAGTAGGAGTCTCGAGATGTCGATATCGAGTTTATAAATGTATATTTGTGATGGATAATGATCGTGAGATATCCGTGAATTAAAGTATACATCTACGAGTAACTTGTGAACTATTATGTTATGTTTTACAACTTACATGTTTGTCGTCACCAAAACATAGAGAGAATGTAAAGATTAGATATCGTAATATTTGTACTAACAAAACTTCCTCAAGGGTTTCTTTAACAACTTCAACTTAGAGACCACTGAGAACATAGCATAACCAGGAATATTTTTATCCCACACCTCATTAACAACAGGCAAGAACTCAAGCTTATTTGCAAGAAAATTAGCAAACTTCAACGGTCTAGGTTTTCCACTGGGCAGGAATAACTACCACCGTTGGCGTATGATCGGAAACGACAAAGGGACGAAATTGAGCATTAGCATTTGCAAACTTATTTATAAAGGGAAAGTTACTCATGACTCTGTCCAACTTTTTCAATAAGACATATGTGTTTTACCAGGGCTTTTATTCCATGTAAACTTCAACTCAGACATCACTCTATCACTCACACCAATCTCGTCCAAACAGCCCCTAAAATCTTCCATGCCAAAAGATATAATAGAAGAACCCGAGGAACTCTCAGAGGGATCTAACATAACGTTAAAATCACCCATCAAAAACTAAGGACAATCTTTAACCACCAAACGATTAAGAACCAAATCTTACCATAAAGCCTTTCTACCACTGGTTATATTATGAGCATACACAAAAGTACAGTAAAAAGAGAACTTCCCATTAATAGACTCCATAAAGAGATTCATCAATTGTGAAGTTTGACTGATAACCATAACTCTAATAGCATTAGAAACCCACCCAATAATAATACCAGTACCATTCAAGCAAGCGGCATTATTAGAGACCCACTGCCAATTACCCAAAACACGAGAACAAACTCTAAGCAAATTCTTCCTTTTTGACTTTAGTTTCTAAAAGGCCACACAAACTAAAATTAGCTTCCAAAAGCAAATCAAGAACCTGTTTTTAATTATGGGAGTGATTGAGACCCCTAAGGTGCCGTTTTGTTGGAGTATATTGGGGGGAATTCATAATAGTTGCATTTTAATTTTCCTAAAATATTGTGTTTGGTAACACAAATAGGGGAATTTAAAATTCCATGAATTGCTAAAATGGGGGAAATTAAAATGGCTTCAAAAAGTGAAGAACTTTCATTTACTTGGAAAAAAAATTATAAACTTTTTTTTCTATTTGTTTTTGTTCTATTTTTTCTTGGTTTGTTGTTTTTTTAAATCAAATGATATCTATCACTTTAGTCGGGTCGGGTTGGTCACGTTCGGGTCGGGTCAAGATCGAGTCAACGTTATAAATTTCATACTCGAAACCGACCCTATTTGAATTCGGGTTAGTAGGGTTTGTGTCGATTCAGGTCGGGTCAACTCGGGTCGGGTCCATACGGGTTC
>BQNB010030904.1:10000-53217 GCA_026074375.1 Tanacetum coccineum
AGCTTGGATTTGGTATATTGAAGCCCCGTGCCTCTACATAATAGTTAAAATATCATGTTAAGGTGGGTGACACTATGTTTTGGTTACTTCTTTACATGTTTATGTGCTTATTTTTTAAGAAGAAAAACCATTATTAGTGTTGGTGTGAAACTACTTTTCAACTTACTCTAAAGTAAACAAGTAACCGCGAACACCCTTAAGTGACGTTATAATTTTCTAATGTTTTATGTGTATGCTTGCTTTATTAGCAACCTATTGAATGATTTCTAACTTCTATTTCTTTGTAGATTAAGTACCCGTTGGTGAAACGAAGAAGCATACGATGACTATAGTTCATGCTAAGATACTGACAAAGGTGTGGAGTCGATAGGTGGTTTTCAAGTCTTATTTCTGTTATGACCCATGACCCATCTTGTCCTCGACTCATTCCCCTAGCTGGATTGGGTGAAACATCAACTATTTACTATGCTTTGACCTAAGAAGTCAAAAGTCTCCACTCGTTCACTTGGTCTTGTGTGGATGACTTATTTTGTTGTGTTCAGGTGCTTTGATGGAGACCAACATCTTTTTGCCTACTTTTCCAGAAGGGACAACCATGGAGATATAGTTCATTAGAAAGCAAAATAACATAGTATAACTTCAAGCCGATTTTGATCTCACAATTTTCCATGCGCCTTCAGCTTGGTCTTGCGGTCCCCACTATCGACGAGCCTTCAGCTTATGTGGAAGGTGATGCTTCAAGTGGAAGTTACTTCTTAGCTGGTGCCGCCATCACCGGCGGAACCATTACAGGAACCATTAGGTAGCCCTCTTTCTATGTTACCAAGCAATTTATTATCTCGATGTTTATACTGCTTTTGGAACTTTTTTAGTCAGGCAATTTATTATCTCGGTTGTGTTACAGTTATCTTGAACCTTCACGAGACGATTGTTTGAGGGCTTTTATATTTATAAGGACCAAAACTCGGCTGCTGGTTAGTAATATCAGATTTTTTTGCTTTCGGTTTTGGTGAATAGAAATTGGCAAAAAATCATAGTTTTGCACTTTTGCCAATGGCTTATGTATCTGGTAACCCGATAATTGTCACACCCCCAAACGGGGCCTGGACGAAATACGTGTCCGAGGGCGTGACGTCATCAAAATCCAAACACAAGGCACAAGAGAACGACCACTAATGGACGTTTTAAAAATCATAACTCGTTGTATTGTTTAAAAATAAATAAGTTTTACAATATTTAAAGGAAATTAAACATTTGCATAAGCGTAAGTAAAATGTAGCGGAAGCATAATTTGGTTTTCAAAAGACAACGAGTATGATATTTTGATAAGTCTTGAAAGAGTATCATATTGCACGTAGACTCCACATAGCACATCAAGAAGTCCAAAGCTAAGCACCTGAGAAAAACATGCTAAAACGGTCAACATAAAGTTGAGTGAATTCATAGGTTTAAGTAAAACATTTATGAAGACCAAAACGTTTAGTGAATACAGCTTCACTCAATGTATTACGAAAAACATTTAATAATCAGAAACGTTCAACCAAAGTAGTGTGGACCACAAGTTTACAGTACGCACGTGACAGTTATAGGAGATATAACTTCACATACAAAGCACATGCGACTATTATAACGAATACAATATCGCATGAAAAGGGTATACTGTTGCGCTAAGCTCATGACACTGAAGCTAATTAAGCAACAGGGCATATTACATCCTGTCGTATAGTATTCCTGCCCTTAACCGGTGTCCCAAACCAAAGACCACCATAGTGTACAATCGACATGACATATATCCGTTTGTTCTTCGTTAAGTGGAACCAAAGCGGATAGGGATAATTAGTCCCAATAGATCTATCTATTCACTCGCGCTCCCTCAACCGGTCCTCCGGTCGAGAAATTAACAGTTCATGATAAGTTGGGCAGAAGTAGGTTTGTAAGCTACTTAGGCAACACGTAAGTAGGAGATGGTAACTGAAAACACTTGTGTCCAATGAAGAAATAACCATTTTATTCATAAACAACTTTAAGTACTTAATTCCATAAGTAGAAAGAGTGTGATATCAATCAAGTAACCAGGTTTGTAATTAGTGTGTAAACGAGTTTGAAATTCGGTAACGTAAACGAGTTTGTAAACGAGCATGTTTCTCACCCCAAAAGATAATAAAACATTTATTCAAAACAAGTAAAATGTGGGGCTATGAACTCACAAAGTATTGAAAGGTAATTGTACTGTAGTAAAATATATGAGTTTGTAAAAGAGCATGTATTCCCCTCGCGGGTTTATAAAACATTAAAAAGATTGAAATGCGAGACTATGAACTCACCTTGACGTTGCAGAGCAACTAGCAGAAATGCAAATAAGGACAGCACAAACGGAGAACGGAACGGCTCGACCAAGAAGTTGCAGCTTAACTTAACGGCTATATCCCACTAGTTTAGGATGATGAATTTGGTTTTCCGATGGATCAACGCGACACGTTGATAAGGGATTTGGATTTCAAGTTGGATGAGTTTGGTGGTTGGTTAAATAAAATAAATCGAAAAACACACGCAAAGTATGTAATATATTCCGTATATATATTACATATGAAAAATGAACAATTATATAATTCATATGGTGAAGTATATAATAAAGACAAACATTCAAAAGGAAAAGTCGTAGTATATAATACTTTACAAGTATTATATAAGAAACGTGATTAAAATAATGGTAATAATATAATTCGACACTTTTTCAAAAGTCACCAATTAAATTAATAAAAAGTTCTTGCGTAAAAGTAAATACACGTTTTAAAGTTACGAATTGAATAAATGACGTTTTTAAAGTTTTTACAAAACTTATTATTTTATTTATTAGAATTATAAAATAATGTTATATATATTAGTGTTTCGTTGCGCGTTTTAACTAAACTAGTTGTTTTGTTTGTAAAAGTATATCTTTCGTTCATTTACCGGTTTATTGTATTATTATAATAAAAATCTTAAGACTATGATTTAATCCTCTTTATCGGGTTTCCAAAATAATAAAAGTGTTAAACGAATAGTACTAAGTATATAAATTTTTATAAATTTCGGCATGACCTAGTCGTTTATACGACGTTTCCATATTTGTCAAATTTCAACGTTTTCCACTAAATCAAATTCATGTTGCAAACATCGCATGTTTCAAAATATATTTATTTAAACAAGATTAATCAAATTATTTTAATATAAGCAAAACCAAACATACCCCTTTGTGGGGACTGCTGTCCCAAACGCACCCTTAGGGGCGGTTAGACAGCGAACCAAACGCCCCTGTTGGGGCTGTTAATCCCAAGAGCCAAACGCCCATTTTGGGCAGTTTTACACAAATCCAAACATGCCTTTACGGATGCTAACCACAGAAACAAACACGCCCTTATGGGCTGTTTCACAGCCAAACAAACACCCTCTTCGTGGTGTAAAACCAGAAAACAAACACCCTTTAAAATTAATAATACAAATAAACTTAAACAACAAAACTAAACTAACTAGTTATTAATTTTTTTTTATATAAATATATACATAACCAACCAACTTAAGAAAAATAGAGGTGAGGTGGTGGGGGTACGCAGCTGTGACAGCCGCGGTGGTGACTGTCGTGGTGTTGCTGTTGGTTGTGGCGGTTGAAGGTGGTACAATGTGGATGAAAATGATGAGGGTGGTGGTGTCGGCTGTGGAGTGCCAAGCCCGTTGGTGAGGTGGTGTTCGGTGGTGGTGGGTAGTCGGAGAGGAAGGTTCGTAGTGGAAGATGATGACGGTGGTGTTGTGGCGTAAGGTGATGATGATAGTGGTGAGAGGGTGACGAGGAGGCGGGGCTGGTGTTATGGTGGGATGGAGATGATCGTTGACCCGGGTGATGGAGTGTAGCTGATGGTGTTGTGAGATGCGGCGAGTGGTGGGTTGAGCTGGAGGTCGCCGGAGATCGTCGGAAACTCGCCGGAATCTGGCCGGATATGGGAAGGAGGCGCCGGAAATTTAATGGGGAGGGGAGAGTGTATGTAGGGTTTGTGTGTGTGTGTGTTGTGGAGATGGAATGAAATAAAAGTTATATAATTTATATATATATATTAAAGTTATAAAATGAAAGTGTCAAGTTATAAATAGTTTAGGGTTCATTTTGTAACTTTTTAATGAGTTTTGATAATTATCGTTTCGGGACACGTTTTGGTTCGGGACTCATTTGGACTAGTTAACGGTTGAATTAAATTACGAAAGTTGCGCCGTTGTTTTCCAAATCATTTTTCCTATGAAAATGAGTATCCACTTGACTATATTTTATAAATGTTTTTATAAAATTTATTTTCATGTTTATCATTTATTTTGGGTATCACGGGTAAGCGTTGTCCGTAAAAATAAAACTTTAATTTGAACCTTTGCGTTTTTATATAAACGCTTTTGAATAAAACATTACATAATTTATTAAATATTGTTATTTAATAAAGAGTGATAAATATAAATTTATTTATTTTCTTGTGTCGAGACGCGTTGTCTTCAAAATTTTGCGAGGCTATTTTAGTCATTTTCTGCTTGGTTTCAAGTCTCGGGCAAAACTAAAAAGTTGTCCGGAATGTCGTTTAGAGTCCGAATAAATCAATTCAGGAATAAATTATATCTTCTCGTTTTCAAGTCAAATAAGTTAGAAAAATAAATTTGCAAATGTGCGATAATAATCGAAATTATGATTTATTATTTGAAAACGTTTCAAAAATTTTACCGGCTACGCGGTAATCGTTTTTATGTGACCGTAAAAGGTCAAAAAGTCAAAAGTCAAGTCGGAGCCAAAAAGTCAAAGGGTAAAATAGTAATTTAAAATATATCGGAAATTGCGGGGTGTGACACTCCGGCCGCCGGAATAATTTTCCGGTGACTTTTCCGGCCAATACCAAAAACACATCCCCCACTCCGATCTACCCGATCCCCATACTCACTCGCACCCACGCGCCACCATCTAAACCAACACCACCACCGCCACCCGCTATCACCACCAACACCATCTTCACCATCATCGTCATCACCATGACACCACCCCGGGCTGCTACTCCACGACGACCACCACCACCTCCCCCTCCTCACCATCGCCACCTTCACAGCACCACAAGGGTGCGTGTGGTTTTTTTCTCAACCCGCTAGAGGTGCGTCGGGTTCGGTTCAGACCCGATAAGGGGATGCGCCGGGTTGGTGGTAAGCACCAAAGGGTGCGTCGGGTTGTGGGTTAACAGCCGGGGAGGGCGTCGGGTTTGGCTGTCGAAACAGCCGGGAAGGGTTGTTTCGGGTTGTTAATATCACTAGGGTGCATTTGGTTGTAATAAAAACACCAAGGGGTGTGCTCGGTTGACTGCCACCACCACGGGGGTGCGTTGGCAGTCACCACCACCACGTAGGGTGCGTTTTGGCTGCGGGACAGCCGAGGGTTGTCGGGTTTTGGCAGCGAAACAGCCGGGTACATAAGGGTGTGTTTGGTTTCGGGTTAAAGTACCAAAAAGGGTGCGTCCGGGTTGGTTATTAAAAACGCAGCGGTGCGTTTGGCTGTTGAGAACAGTCATAGGCTGCGTTTGGTTTGTAACAGCCCAGCAAGGGCGTGTTTGGTTGTATAGAAACACAAAAAGGGGCGTTTGGATTTGGGTTTACCAAAATTAGGGTGCGTTTGGCTTAATAGCCACGCACAAGGGTGCGTTTGGTTTGTGTGTGTCACGGAAATGGGTGCGTTTGGATCTGTTTTACAGCCGAGGGTGCGTTTGGTTTTGTAACACGGAAAAGGGGTTTGTTTGGTTTGATAATCAGACACAAAAAGGGTGCGTTTTGTTTTGCACCATAATTATTTCGATTGTTTCATTTATTATCAATTGGTTATATGTGATGAAAATCTAATGAAACTTGCGACGTCTAAGTAAAATATGATATTAATATTTAAAACGGGATTGATATTAATGTATAAGCGATACTAGATATAGTTTAGACGAGATTTGAACTAAAAACGGACTTTGGCGCGTTTTGTAACGAATAATTAAGAGCAGAAAACGGAACATGGGATTCGGAATTCGAGACTTTGAAAAGTCAGACTTTGGTTTACAAAATATAACAAATTATATTTTGACGGACGTTTTGATATAAAACGGGACTTTTAACTCCCAATAACGAAGAAACTGGAGTGAAATCGGAATATACACTTTAGTAGAAAAATAGGTTATTTTTAATATATATTAAATCTGACAGATCTATTAATTAAGTTTTAAATTAAGGTATGTTGAGCACTTTCCGAGCGTTTCAGTCCATCCGGCGCGAAACACGAACGTTGTTCGTCCTGACATTTTACCTTTGCCGAGAGGATTGTCTGTTTTAAAAATTACGACATGGGGGTCAAAACAACGGTTGGTTGATTTATTATTTCAATTAATTCTATTTATGGACCATTGTTCGGTCCTAACAACGAAGAAGATAAGAGTCTATAAAACTCGTAACTTTCGGTAAATATTCGAACAAGTATGATTAGCCGGAAAAATAGAACTATATTCATATACTATACTCCGGGTTTAAGGTTTAAGCCGTGAGTAGCTTTCATCACTGAATATAATGTAAGTATACATATTAAAAGATATGTATGATTTCGTCGTTCACGATGACGCAAGTTAGCTGATAGATTAACTCGTTTCTAATACTCCAAGCGCGAATAATAATTAGGTCGTGGCCGAGAACGTTGCCGATTAGTTTGTGATTTATTTGGCTAATTTGAAAGAAGGTCTTTGAACACGGTGAGTTTTATCAGCTCCATGTTTTTACTCGATTTTCCCTAATTTGGGGTTTGCGCACATGCTTGTATTGCATCAGCCCTTTACATGGTTGACTTACACTTAGGAATCACTATTAAAATGCCTAGCTCGCACACGGTTCAACATATGCCAAAATAATATGGTCACCCACCTCCCACCTATCCATTTGAAATGATTATGTATTAGCTTAGGCGGCTTGACCTGTACACACAAAAATTATCTGCCCGGGTGAAGTTCTTGGAGGGGACACCAGTAATGGAACACGGCGAAGTAAAATTTTTACTTATACTGCCGGTGTTCTTGGAGGGGACCGGTTAACGGGAGTATATATTCTTTACATCCCTGCCCGAGTGTACTAGGCGGGGGACACTGTGATGGATACATACAGTACGTCCCAGGTCATTATGAATGTAACTCACTTGGAGGCGTTGAGCTGGAATATATAAAATAGCTCTATTTGGGATTGATAATCGTTCGGGTGATCGCTATTCACTGGGCAAACGACAAACGTTAAACTATAGCATTGTCTGTTCTACGCGCATGTTTTGAAATAGATCTATTCGGGATTGACAACCTCCGTTCGGGCTGATTAGCTTCACTGGGACGAACGTGGGTGTATTTATAAAATGTAGGATCCCTGTTGGGAACTATGGGCCTTCGCCCCAACACAATCATTATGAAATTCTTTTACTGTATCTATGTTGTAGCTTCAGGTTCATGGTGGCGTTTAGAGTTAATCGTAATCTTGTTTATACTCACATGGAATATTTACGTTCGCCTTGAATAAAGTGGGCAATACATTACTTGAAAATATTTTTTCGGTGACCGTAAATTGGTCATGGCTATTCCTTTATAAATCTTTAGGATAAGATTGGTTACTTCTAGGTGACATAAAATGTGTCGTGCATTTTTTAAAAATTTTTTGGATTTTACATGGTATGTGATGTACAGTGGACAAATTACATTATTTGAACTTACTTCATATTTACAAATAATTATGAACTCACCAACTTAAATGTTGACACTTTTAAGCATGTTTTTCTCAGGTGAATTAGATGCTTGGATTATTTGATGTGCATTGGAGTCTTTACATTCAAGTTTTTCATGGTGATGCAATTATGGGACAACTATTATTTTGATTTCAGAAAATCAACGAGATTGTTTTACAAATGACACTTTTTAGAGGTCGTTCTCTTGTATCTAGCGCTGTGTATTATGAAGTAGCACCCCATGTGGTATTCCGCTGCATTGTATATTTTTGGGGGTGTTACATATAAACCTATATTATCTTCTATAGAAGTAAAACCGTCTACTAGTGCTAGCGGATCACAGCCTTCAGGAAATACAAAGAAAGATAGGATCCAACGACCCTCAAGTAGTACAAAGAAGAATAAAGTAGAAGCCCACCATAGGACTGTTAAATCTAGTTTGAAAAATAAGAATTGTGTTTTGGAACCTAAAGGAACTACAAATGTACAGCATTCCAAGCTTAATGCAAATTTTGAACTTATATGTGTTAAGTGTAATGCTTGTATGCTTTCTGGTAATCATGAATTGTGTGCTCCTAATGTGATTATTAATGTGAATGCTCGTCCTAAATCTAAATCAGTTAAGAAAAAGTCAAAGAGAAAAGTTTGGAAACCAACTGGCAAGGTGTTTACTAAAGTTGGATACTATAACAACCCGTAATTTTCTAGTATTTTCATCAATGTAATATCTACTTACTATATTAAGTACAACCTTTTTCATAGGAATATTTTTCGTTTTTATTCCATTCCATTATGTAACCTAGTTTACATTTCTAAAGTAAATGAGCTCACGCAACTACCTATGCCTATTCCATCTATGTTTACATCATGTAAACATCCGAATATGTCAAGTCTATATCTTAATATTATTTTTACCAAGTACATTATCCATTTAACGTACTTTTCAAAAGTTATTTCAAATCAAGCATTAAACGTTAACATTTATGTCAAAACCCTAAAACCCTAATTTCACTTTAAACCTAAAACTAAGCCCTAAAACTTAAAACTAAACCCTAAACCTTAATCCTAACACTAATCCTAAACCCTAAACTATCTTAAACTCTAACCATAACATGAATTAAAACCCTAAAACCCTAACCCAAAATGAAATGAACCCGACACCCCTTTTCTTGCATTTTTACCCATTTTTAGCAACCAAGCACCTCAAACACCTCCTTGGCATCACCATGACATCACCTAGCAGCCACCCTAGCACCTTACAAGCACCGCCATCACCACCTTTAAGCTCCAAGGCTTCTAGACACCTCCTTGTTACCTCTTTGTATCTGAAAACCCTTATACACCTCCTACCTTGCAAATCTACACTTCTAGCTCACAACACTCACCCTATAGACTCTATTAGTCATCTATCTACAGCTCTTTACACCTTTCATAGCTAAAACTTAGGAACCAAGGGTGTTTCAACCCTATAAATAGCTGAATCCATGCAAACCATTCAAACCCACCTCAAAACTCATCAAGTACAACAATGGAGTCTTAACTTAGACAGGATCAAGTGAAGTACCTAAGCTCAGAATAGAAGACAAGAATCAAGAAAAAGGAGCCCTTAAAGTCGTTATTGGGCATACGTACCCGAAAACCCCATTTCGACCAATTTCTAGCTCAAGTAAGCATAGTTCTTGTTCAGTAAGCTTATAATCTGTATTAGAATGTTCATAATACTCTTAAGATCACATATGAACTATTGTTTGAAGCTTTGAATCCTCAAACCTATGTGTTTTTGATTAAAACCCTAAAAACGACCCGTTTTGATTTTCTAGCTAACGAATCCTTTTTCTAAAGTTTTGTTATGTTAGAACATCTTATTTTTCCTTATTCTAATAAGCTATAACCTACAAATATATTTGAAAGCCGCCTCGGGCAAAGTGACAAAACACGAGAAAACATGCATTGAAAATCAACACATGTTTATTCCCTTTGCGTTTGATACCTTTGGTTTTCTTGCACCGGAGGTCGTGGAGCTACTCAGTCGAGTTCAACGGGTTATGCACAACAATGTTATGACACTTAGATCCACGAATGTGATTTTTAAACGTATTGGCTTTGCAATCCAAAAAGGGCTAGCGGCGCAGCTTGTTGCCCGCTTGCTTTCCACCACTATGTAAATACAACAATATCATTGTTTAAATAAATTGAATTTTAAATAAGCTTGCATGGCTTTTTAGACTTGATTTGTAAATTATTTCCATGCAAGGGGTATATATCGTAACTTTTTGAAAATTATAACTAAAGGGGCTGAAAATGTCATTTTCCTAAAGTTATAACTATAAGGACCTATCTTGCTAAGTTTCAAAGTTAAAGGTTTAAATTATATATAAAGTACTAAACTTGTAAATGTTTATAAATCGAGGGTATATGTTGCCATTTTTGCAAACTTAAAAATATAAAACAATTACCTTATATATTTAACGTGATTTATGATTTAAAGTGTCCTGCCTCCTAATATTATAAACTACGATTTTACTCAAACCCGACACAATAATGTCAATTAATCATCGATCGACGCATGTATAAATCCATTACTTATATATTTAAGTAATTTATCACTCCGACTAGTTTTGGGGGGAAAAAAGGAATCAAAAGGGGGGGCAATACAAAAAAAGGGGGGGGCTATAACTAGGTGGATGGGGGGGGGTGGAGGGGGTGGGGGGGAAAAAAAAGGGGAAAAAAGAAAAAAAACACCGGAGAAAAATAAGAAAAAAAAAAAGGGGGGGGGGGGGGGGGGGGGGGGGGGGGAGGGGAAACAAAAAGGGGGGGGGGGGAAGAACAAGGGGGGGGAAAGGGGGGGGGGGGGAGGGGGGGGGGGGGAAGGGGGGGGGGGGGGGGGGGGGGGGGGGTGGGGCAAACAAGGGGGGGGAAGGGGGGGGGGGGGGGGGGGGGGGGGGGGGGGTGTGGGGAACAAAAAAAAGGGGGGGTGGGGGGGGGGGGGGGGGTGGGGGGGGGGGGGGGGGGGGGGGGGGGGGGGGGGGGGGGGGGGGAAAAAAAAAGGGGGGAAAAAGGGAGGGGGGGGGGGGGGGGGGGGGAGGCGGGGGGGGGGGGGGCGGGACAAAAGGGGGGGGGGGGGGGACAAAATAAACGGTGGGGGGAAATCGGGGGGGGGGAGGGGGGGGGGGGGTTGGGGGTGGAGGGGAGGGCATAAAACGA
Source organism: Tanacetum coccineum (assembly GCA_026074375.1). NCBI lineage: Eukaryota > Viridiplantae > Streptophyta > Magnoliopsida > Asterales > Asteraceae > Tanacetum > Tanacetum coccineum. The sequence continues at coordinate 20,982 of BQNB010030904.1, forward strand.
GTGATGAAAGAAGGGGGGAGGGGGGGGGGGGGGGGGGGGGGGGGGGGAAGGGAAAAAAGGGGGGGGAAAAAAGGGGGAGGGAAAGGGGGGGGGGGGGCATAGGGGGGGAAAAACAAAAAAAAGGTAAAGGGGGGGGGCGGGGAAAAACACCCCATATACACAAAAAAACAAAAAAAAGGGGGGGGGGAAAAAAACACAACAAAAAAAAAAAATATAAAGAAGAACAAGAAACTTAAAATCTTATGAATCACGTTACTAGGGAGTTTCTATGTGCGGGCGTTCCGATTTTGATTATTTGGTTTTGATGAGTTTGCTGGGGTTTACGATTTAACGTGCCACTGGCTCCTACACAATATACATGGTCCTTTGGATTATGGTAGCTCTGAACAGTGATAAATATTTCCTAAAATGATAAATCAAAACATGTACTGTTAAACATCTCATTGAAGTTTTGAAACATAAACCATCACACTAAGACTTGACATATTACCCCAGGTTGCGTGGCGAAGCCGTTACTTTCACCTATTATACTTTTGCCATCAATCAGATTTCCCGTTACTATTACGTAGCCTCGCTTTTAAATCTTTTGAATGCTTTACAAACCCGCGAGGGTGATACATGCTTGTTCACAAACTCTTTTACATACTCGTTTATTTTATAACAATGTGATACTTTTCAAAGACTTAGTGAGTTCATAGTCTCACTTTTACATGTTTTCTAAATCTCGTAGGGGATTCATGCTATAAACTATGAATACAAGTATTTTTCCAACTATATGTTATCCTGAAATATTATTGCCTAAACTACCTCTATTTTCCCATAAGACGTCCCAGTATCTCTTTGGGTAATAGCTTCTAGTATCTCTTTGGGTAATAGCTCCCAGTATCTCTTTGGGTAATAGCTCCCAGTATCTCTTTGGGTAATAGCTCCCAGTATCTCTTTGGGTAATAGCTCCCGGTATCTCTTTGGGTAATAGCTCCCAGTATCTCTTTGGGTAGTAGCTCCCAGTATGTCTTCGGGTAGAGACTCCCGGTTTTATTGAGTTTAAATATGTGATTCATGAGCTTAGAGCAATAATACTATTTTCCATAATAATACTGTTTTCCATGATAATACTATTTTCCATGATAATACTGTTTTCCATAATAATTGTACTTATTGCAATTATTACACTTATGGGTGTATAACAACGTAACACACTGTTTTGATAACTTGTATTCAAACTATTTATCATAAACCTATGAATTTCACTTAACCATTATGTTGATCATTTTTAGCATGTTTATCTCAGGTAATTGAGCAAACTATGGCACGGAGTGACACGGACTTGAAGAGGGCTAAACTGTTATCATTCAAACTTTATATTTCTAGATTTTGGGACCTGCTTTTGTAAAACTCTGATTATATTGAATGATAACTAAATTTTCTAAAACGTCTCTTTATGAGTCGTTTTCTATTAATATGTCTGTTGATCCATGAAGTAATACCGCAGATTAGCTTCTGCTTCTATATTTCAAAAATGGGGGTGTTACAGATACACTTGGAGACCTACTGATCAGACCGTTACTATAGTAGGAAATGAGTGCCCTTTAACTAGGATTATCACAACTGCTGAAGTGTCCCTTAGGAAACCTATTGCTCTTGAAAGTGATTCACCTAAGCCTGAAGTATCATTGGTTTACTCAAGGAAACCTAGGAATAATAAAACTACTGATCCAGTTAGCAAATGGGTAAAGGCCATTTATTACTAACTTATTTTTTCATTTGTGCCGTAATGACCAACTTACTTTTTGTGTACACATTACACCAACGTACTTGATTGTTTTGTGATAATATCACCCAAATGACCCGTTAGATTTCACGTCATTAATTTAATTATTTTTTTTTCACTTACAAATTCCACATCACCCTCCACACTACTAAAAATGCCACATCATCCTCTACCATTTCTCCTTCATTACCATCACTATATTTGTTCATCATTAATTTAGATCAAAGATGTAATCCTTTTCTATGTCTCTCTCCTCAACCTGAACTTCATTTCTTTCTAAAAGTAACAATCGCTTTTTCATTCTTTCCATCACACACTCACCACCCACTGCCTACTGTATATCCTTTGACTAGATATATCATTTTAGGAACCTCAAAAATCATCATTCTATTCCAGGATCTTCCTTAATAAAACACCACCAACCGCCACCATTTACGAACCCAAATTAGAGAAGGTCAATATCATCTTACCACTAGAGTAGCCAGGACGCATGGCTATTAGGTGTGAAGTTGGAGTAGGTTTTAGGTTTGTGGGTGGAATGGGTTTTGGTGGGTCGGGTTGGAATCATTTAAGGATTGAGTTTGGGTTTGGGATTGGGTGTGGAGTTGGAGCTGGGTTTAAGTATGTAACTGTGTGTGCAGCTGTGAAGTGACGTCATCTTCGCCGCAGCTACATCCGAGCAGCTTGACTGCAATTTCTTGTCTTTCTTCTAGCATACCCTAAGATCACCATATTGTAAAAAAATGGTAACAACCATTCATATCTTTTGTAGCAGTGGCATGATTACATATATGTTGCTCCGGTTCGTCATCTTATTATGTTTTTTCTTGGATCGAAGTGACAATGGATGAATCTACATGTTGATCTTTGTTATTAGTTTTGTTGATATTCTTGTGTTTTTTGGATATGGGTTATTAGGATCTGGTGTTATGAAATGTCGATTCGAAGTGACAATGGGTTTTTGGATCTGGGTGTTTAGGATATGGTGTTGATGTTTTTTGTTTATGATTCTTGTGTGTTATGAATTTGGGAAGAACGACGTTGCCTTTTTAGTTACTAAGGCTGGTGATGAGTTTGTTTATTAAACTTTTTATTTAATGTAAAAAGTAAATACGTGGAAATAATTATGCCAGCGTGTCAGTAACAAGTTACCATATTGGTGATTTCGAACACAATTTGAAAGTACGTTGTGTAGAGAGTACAAAAAAAGTAAGTTGGTCATTACGGTACAAATAAGAAAGTAGGTTGGTAATAAATGGCCTTTACCCTTAGCAAATCTAAGGTTATTAAATCTGTATCTGCTAACAAAAAAGAACCCAGTAAATCTTGGGGATCCACAGTTTTCGATGTTCCATCTTTCTCTCTTGATGAATGCATGTTGTCTAAATTGTTCTCTAGTATTTGGACTCCGGCTGCTCCAAGCATATGACCAGAGATCGCTCTCAGCTCACTAATTTCGTTAGTAAATTTTTAGGTACAGTCAAATTCGGAAATGATCACGTGGCAAAGATAATGGGTTATGGTGATTATCAGATAGGGAATATTACAATCTTAAGGGTTTACTACGTGGAAGGACTTGGACACAACTTATTCTCTGTTGGGCAATCTGTGATTCGAACCTTAAAGTTGCTTTTCATCAACACACCTGCTTCATTCGTAATATAAAAGGTGTTGATCTACTGACTGGATCTCGAGGAAACAATCTGTATACTTTGTCTCTTAGAGATATGATGGCGTCTTCTCCTATATGTCTCTTGTCAAAGGCCTCAAAGACTAAATCATGGTTATGGAATCGACGTTTGTCTCATTTGAATTTTGGTGCAATCAATCATTTAGCTAGGCATGGTCTTGTTCGAGGTCTCCTAAAGCTAAAATTTGAAAAGGACCATCTGTGTTCAGCTTGTGCAATGGGAGAAAGAAAGAAGAAACCCCACAAACCTAAATCTGAAGAAACCAACCAAGAAAAACTTTATCTTTTGCACATGGATCTTTGTGGCCCAATGCGTATCGCAAGTGTTAATGGAAAGAAGTACATCCTCTTCATTGTCGATGATTACTCTCAATTTACATGGGTAAAATGCTTAAGATTAAAAGATGAAGTTCTAGATTTCATAATCAAGTTTCTCAAGATGATCCAAGTGCGACTTAAGATACCTGTCCGACGAATTAGAATAGATAATGGAACGAAATTTGTTAATCAAACTTTGCGTGAATATTAAGAGCATGTTGGCATCTCTCATGAAACATCTGTTGCTCGCTCTCTACAGCAAAATGGTCTCATTGAAAGACATAATCGTACGTTGATTAAAGCTGCCCGCACAATGTTGATTTATGCAAAAGCTCTGTTATTCCTATGGGCAGAAGCAGTGGCTACCGCATGTTATACCCAAAATTGTTCCATGATACGTCTTCGTCATGGAAAAACACCATATGAGCTTCTACACAATAAAACTCCTGACCTATCGTTTCTTCATGTGTTTGGCGCACTTTGTTTCCCAATAAATGATAGCGAGAATTTGGGCAAGTTACAACCGAAAGCTGACATTGGTATTTTCATTGGCTATGCACCCACAAAGAAAGCATTCCGGATTTACAACCGACGTACCAGACGAATCATTGAAACAATACATGTTGATTTTGATGAGCTGACATCAATGGCTTCTGAACACAGTAGTTCCGGACTCGTACTTCATGAAATGACTCCTGCAACAATCAGTTTAGGACTCGTACCAAATCCTCCTCCTTCAACACCATATGTACCACCTTTAAGATCTCATTGTGATATTTTGTTTCAACTACTGTTTGATGAATTACTCACTCCTTCACCAAGTATTGATCTCCCAGCCCCTGAAGTTATTGCTCTAATTGCTGAAGTAGTAGCTCCAGATCCCGCTGAATAAACCGATTCACCTTCCTCAACAACTGTTGACCAAGATGCGCCATCTCCTAGTAAATCTGAAACAACACCCGAAACTCAATGTCCTATCATTTCCATCGATGTTGAAGAAGAGAATCACGACTTAAATGTTGCACACATGAATAGAGATCCGTTCTTTAGTATTTCTATTCCAGAAAACGATTCTGAATCTTCTTCTTCGGTTGTTATTCCCACTGTTGTGCACACTGCTGCTCCTAACTCTGAACACGTTACCAAATGGACCAAGGATCATCCTTTAGACAACATCATCGGTGAACTCGAAAGACCTGTTTCCACAAGACTCCAACTCCATGAACAAGCCTTATTTTGTTACTATGATGCCTTTCTTACATCCGTTGAACCAAAGAACTATAAAGACGCATTACTCAAGCATGCTAGATTGAAGCAATGCAAGAAGAGCTTCATGAATTTGAATGTCTTAAAGTCTAGGAACGCGTCCCTCTTCCAAATAAAGTGATGGTTATTACTTTAAAATGGATCTACAAGGTGAAACTTGATGAATTAGGAGGAATTATAAAGAACAAGGCTCGATTGGTTGCTCGTGGTTACCGTTAAGAAGAGGGAATTGATTTTGAGGAATCCTTTGCTCCAGTGGCTAGACTTGATGCTATTCAAATTTTCCTCGCATATGCTGCTCATATGAATATGATCGTCTACCAAATGGATGTTAAGACATCATTCTTGAATGGCATTTTGCGAGAAGAAGTTTATGTCAGCCAACCGGACGGGTTTATGGATAAAGACAATCCGAATCATGTGTACAAGCTTAAGAAGGCTCTCTATGGGTTGAAACAAGCTCCTCGCGCGTGATAGGATCTATTGTTAAAGTTTCTACTCTCTCAAGAATTCTCTAAAGGAACCGTGGATCCTACATTGTTCATCAGAAGACAAGGCAAATATATTCTCTTGGTACAAATCTATGTTGATGATATAATCTTTGCGTCTACTACACCTGAACTATGTGACCAATTTTCAAAAATAATATGTTCAAAGTTTAATATGTCATTGATGGGCAAAATATCATGTTTTTAGGACTACAGATTTCACAAAGTCCTAGAAGCATCTTCATAAACCAGTCAAAATATGCTCTAGAATCTTTAAAAAAATGGTATGGAATCTAGTGACCCCATAGATACTCCAATGGTGGAGAAATCCAAACTGGATAAAGATCCACAAGGGAAAGACGCTGACCCTACACACTATTGTGGAATGGTTGGCACCCTTATGTATCTGCTAGTAGACCAGACCTAACATTTGTTGTATGCATGTGTGCCCGGTATCAGGCAAAGCCTACCAAAAAGCACTTACATGCAATAAAAAGAATCTTTAAATACCTACGAGGAACCATTAATAGGGGACTCTGGTATCCAAAGGATTCTTTTATTTCTCTAACAGCTTATGCAGACGCTGATCACACGGGTTGCCAAAATACTAGATGAAGTGCATCTGGCAGTATGCAATTATTGGAAGATAGGCTTGTTAGCTGGTCATCAAAAAGGCAGAAAAGCGTTGTGATATCCAGTAAGGAAGCTGAATATATTGCCTTGTCTGGCTGTTGTGCTCAAGTCTTATGGATGAGATCACAGCTTACCGACTATGGCTTTGGATTCAATAAAATTCCAATGTACTGTGATAACAAAAGCGCTATTGCCTTATGCTGCAACATTGTTTAACACTCTCGATCAAAACATATTGACATCAGATTCCACTTCATAAAAGAGCAAGTTGAGAATGGAGTAGTAGAGCTTTACTTTGTCAACACGGAGTATCAGTTAGCGGACATCTTCACTAAAGCCCTTGGCAGTTAAAGGATTGAATTTCTTATCAACAAGCTGGGAATGCGAAGTTTTTCACCTGAGACCCTGAAACAGTTGACATGTGAAACTGAAGAATAGTGGTGGTACCTATTCTAATATCCTTGTATAATATGTAAATATAGCAAAACCAGAAAAACCCAAAAATATTTTCAATTTATATAAATTTTTATAAAAAGAAAATACAATATTAAAAAATTAGAAAAATATAAAAAGAGGTATAAATGGCATGTCTTCTGAAAATCGATAACATTTACGACCTTAGAAATGTCATTTAATAATGATACGAGGCTGTGAATGAAGTTCGAGCAGAAGTTCATAAGTTTTCAAAACATGCCAAAAATGGCTTGCTATTATTTCAGATAGCAACCCGGTCATCATCTTAAAAGCAAGTATTTCAAAAGAAAACTTGACCTCTCAACGAGAATTTATTCTCGGGCATGGTCTAATTTATGACCATGCAAAGGCTTGTGTTTACTTTGCAACACAATTCGTTCTTCTTATATGCAATAAGTATATGTGTCAGTGTACTTATGTGTGAAAATAAGAGAAATCTTATTTAAAATGGTGTTTGTTTTTTAGAATAAAACATTAAGTCATCAGAAAATGCCTTTCAAAGACATTCGACTTCTCAAACAACGACTACAGCTCTTTAAATAGAAAACGGGTCATTGTTTGAGGGGGAGAAAATGTCAAATATCTTATTCATAATAAAAAATGTAATTCAAGGAAAAAGGTTTTAACTATAACTTAATATCTTAAGGAAAGTTAATTAAGTTTAGTTTATGTGTGCCTTATATGTTATGTTTTTATGCCTTTAGGGAGTAAATGTGTGAAGTTAAGTGGTTAGGAATGCTAGTTAAAAACTATGAGGACTATTTGTGTTAATGTGTTAAACTTGTATCGCCTAATAAAACTTATATAAGAATAATTGAAAGGGATATGTAACTTGGAGGAGTGAATGTGACAAAAAAATAAATGTTTTATATCACCCACTCTACCCAGATCATGCTCGCAAACAAACACACACTTAGAACTTATTTTTACCTCCCACATACTCATTCGAATCGTCATCACTTGTTCTCCTTTTCTAGTTACTATCACACTTAAGGTATAACTAATAACTTGTTTTACACATCCTAAACATCTTACACCTTGAAGGAACTGCGATTTCATACATTTTTGAACTCGAAAACCCTAATTTTGAATTAGGGTTTCTCAAAATCAAAAGTGCATAAATCATCAAATTAATTGAGGGGTTATGATCGCTTTGGTGTGTAGAGAACTCGCTTAATTCAGTTTTGTATATGTTTAACAAATGAATGTGATATAATCAATTGTTTGTTCGAAAAGTTGGGTTTATCCGAAATATTGTAAAAAGTTTGTGGGTTTTGTGCTAGGAAACTAGTTTTGTTATCCTTGAATGTGTTTGAGTGCTTTAATCATACCCTTGTTAGTAGAGAATCTCGAATGTATGCATTCTTTTTTGTATGTTCATATTCGGATTGAAAGGTCTATGCGATTGCTGTTGTTTTTGTGTAATGTCTGTGAAATAAGAGTGTATATGTTGTGTTTTAATGATAAAATGCTAAAGAATCAAGTGAGAATTCATGTTTGTGAAATTTATGGAACCGAACAACTAGTTATGCTTTGACAATCGAACAACTTGTTTCATTAAGGAACCGAGCAACTAGAAATCTTTTGGAACCGAACAACTAGTTATTCCTTTGGAATCGAACAACTAGTTTTCTCTTTGGAACCGAACAACTAGAATTCCTTTGGAACCGAACAACTAGTTTTTCCTGTTGAAACCGAACAACTAGTTTTCTCTTAGGAACCGAACAACTAGTTATTCCTTTAGAATCGAACAACTAGTTTTCTCTTTGGAACCGAACGACTAGAATTCCTTTGGAACCGAATAACTAGTTTTTCCTGTGGAAACCGAACAACTAGTTTTCTCTTAGGAACCGAACAACTAAATTTCTTTTGGAACCCAACAACTAGTTATTCCTTTGGAATCGAACAACTAGTTTTCTCTTTGGAACCGAACAACTAGAATTCCTTTGGAACCGAACAACCTGTTTTTTATATGGAAACTGAACAACTAGTTTTCTCTTAGTAACCTATCAACTAGATTTCTTTTTGAACCGAACAACTAGTTATTCCTTTAGAACCGAACAACTAGTTTTTCCTTTGAAACCGAACAACTAGTATGTCCTTTGGAACCGAACAACTAGTATGTCCTTTGGAACCAAACAACTAGTTTTCTCTTTGGAACCGAACAACCAATTTCTTCTTTGGAACCGAACAACTTGTTCTCAATAAAAACCGAACAACTAGTTTTGTCTTTGGAACCGAACAACTAGTTTTCTACCTGGTACCGAACAACTAGATTTCCATTGGAACCGTACAACTAGAATTTCATTTAAATCGAACAACTAGTTTTTCCTTTAGAAATCGGTTTATCTTTTAAGACCCAAAACACTTAAGATCAAATGTTCTAATTAAAAGGCAATTTGAAATCTTAATTAAGGAGTTAATTAAAATTGGTTGATTATACACTCTAAACTAGTTAAATTGGCTTAAGTTGTCATTTAATTGGATAAATCTTAGAAAGTGCTAAAAGTCTTAGGAAATTTTCTCATCATGAAACAACCTTAAGTGCTCACTTAAAAGGTCTCTATAGTATATGATATAAAATTGGTTATACATAAAACAGTATTGATCCTTTCTTAGCAGAATCATGGATATCACAAGAGCTCAGAAAAAGGCTTTGGATGATGATTTAGTCTCACCTACCAAGCATCTTAAGATAAGGAAATGCAATCTCCGACTAAGCTCCAATCTCAATTCTAATGAACCTACTCTTCAAGTGGTACTAGATGCTCTCAAACTCACTTCCTTCTACAAAGCATTTAAGATCACTGCTGATGTACCAGAAATCTACATGCAAGAGTTCTGGGTCACTTCCTCCAGACATCATTTTTCACTTCGTTTCAAGATGAACGGCAAAAGCCATACTGTTAACGTTGACAACTTCAGAGATATGCTCCAGATTTGCCCTAAACTCCCTGGTCAGAAATTTAAAGATCCTCCATTTGAAGAGGAAATTCTTTCTTTTATTAGAGAGCTTGGACACACTGGTGAGATCAAGATGTTATCTGATGTCAATGTTAATCACATGCATCAACCATGGAGATCATTTGCTGCCCTCATCAATAAGTGTCAAAGTGGAAAAACTACTGCTCTGGAAAGTCTTCGTTTGTTACGTGATCAAATCCTTTGGGGTATGTATCATAAAAAGAATGTTGATTATGTCTACCTGCTGTGGGAAGACTTGGTGTTTCAAGTGGAGAGCAAGAACTCTAAGAAGAACAATGACATGTATTATCCACGATTCACCAAAGTCATTATAGACTACTTCATGGCAAAGGATAAGGCAATACCAAGGAGAAACAAGATGTTGGGATGACTCCATGTTTACCACAATAAGAGTTATTTCTAAACATTAGGACACACAGTTATACGATGCACCTCTCCCTCAGCACTTAACCAACCAAGCCATGTTGGAGTCCGAAACTTACAAGACTTATCATGCTTATGCTACTGGTGAGAAGATTCCAAAACCTAAATATGTACAAAAGAAAGCTGATTCTGATACATCTCCTAAGAAGAAGCCTGTTCAAGCTCCTAAAGGCAAATGACTCAAAGCTATAGCTAAAGTGCCTAAATTAGGAAAGAATAAGCTACATGCTCATGGATTGGATACTTTATCAGAGATAGCATTGTCTGAGGATGCACAGATAAAAATTGCTACCAAGAGAAGCAAGACACAATTCCACAGCTCCCACGTCAGTGGTTCAGGTGCAGATGAAGGAAGTGGTGTCATACCAGGGGTTCCCGATGTACCTACATATGAATCTGAAGATGAGCGGATCTCTTGGAAGTCCAGTGAGGAAGACGATGATGATGAAGTAAATAGGAGTGAAGATGATGATGATCAACATGATGACAATGATGATAATGCAAGTGATAATGATCAAGATGATGATAATGATCAGACCGAATCAAACAATGATAATGATGACTTTGCTCATCCCAAGTTATCTACTTTTGATGAAAAAGAAAGACAAGATAAAGAAGATAAAGAAGAAAAGTGGTCTGATGATGAAGCATACGATGAAGAAACTCAAGGAGTCAATGTTGAGGGAGAAGAGCTGGATGAAGATGAGATAAATGAAGATGACAAAGTCAATGAATTATATAGGGACATGAACATCCATCTGGAGGGAAGAGATACTAAAATGACAGATGCTCCACAGACTAATGTTCAAGGTACTCAAGTAACAGAAGATACTCATGTGATAATAACAGCTGCTACTCTTAATGTTCAACAACAGAGCTCATCTGTGTCATTAGGCTTCATTTCCAACATGCTCAACCCTAATCCGAATATAGGTATTGACTCCATTCTTAATCTGAACACTGAGTCAACTTCTCTAGTAGATGTACCTGTCACTATGAATGTTAAAATGCCTCCTTCATTTGCAACAACACTTCCTCTACCACCCATTTCTCTCATTCAACCTCAGCAATAAACACCAGTTCCCACGCCAATAATTGCTCTAAGTACCTCCCTACATAATCTTCCAACCTTTGGTTCCTTATTCAAGTTTGAAGATAGTGTAAAAGCTTCAGAAGACGACTTCTTGGAATTCAAGCAAAAAACCCATTTGTTGAAGTTGTTTCATTAATTCTCGGCATTATTGATACATACCTTGCCAACAAGCTGAATGAAGCCGTAAAAACAGTTGTACAACTTCAGTCGAATAGACTTAGAGATGAAGCTCAAGCTAAAAATGAAGACTTCATCCATAAACTTGATGAAAATATTAAGAAAATCATCAAAGAGCAAGTCAAAGTCCAAGTTAAAGAGAACGTCTCCAAGATCTTGCCGAGAATTGAGAAGTTTATAAATGAACATCTTGAAGCTGAGGTTCTGACTCGTTCATCCAATGAAGCTAAGACATCCCATGTGTAGCAGCTAACCTATCTAAACTTGAGATAAAGAAGATTCTCATTGATAAAATGGAGAGTAACAAATCAATCTACCGATTAGATCAACAGAAGACTCTCTACAAAGCATTGGTCGACGCTTATGAAATTGACAAATTCATACTGGAAACATACAGAGATTCTGTCATGATTAAAAGGCGTCGAGATGATGACCATAAAGACGAAGAACCCTCCACTGGATCAAACTGGGGTCCAAGAGAAGAAGAGCTGGAAAAGAACCAGAGTCATCTAGTGCACCTACGGAAAAAACCTCCAAGTCATCTGGCAAGTCTAAAGAAGGGTCCAAATCTTAAGCAAGGGAGCCAATACACACTGCCGAAGACTTTGAAGAACCCGCACCTCAGGAGTTCAATACAGTTTTTACTGATGATCAACCTGTTTAAGAGGCCTCTTAGTTTCCTGATTGGTTTTAGAAATCAGCAAAACCTCCAACTCCCGATCATGATTGGAACAAGACTTTGCCAGCTGCTCATGAAGCAATTCAACCTTGGATCAGCAATCTAGCTCGAAAAGATGATTCTCGTGATTCTTTTAATGAGCTAAGGGATACTCCTTTAGACTTCTCAGCGTTCGTGATGAATCAGCTCAAAGTTGACACTCTGACTCCAGAATTATTAGTCGGTCTAACATTCGAGCTAATGAAAGGATCGTGAAAGAGTCTGGTGGAACTTGAATATTTTCTTAAAGAAGTCTACAAGGAAACTACTGATCAGCTTGACGAGAACAACCCTGAAGGCCAGCAATATCCACATGATCTGCACAAGCCCTTACCTTTGATACCCAATTCACAAGGTCGTCATGTCATACCTTTTGATTACTTCATCAACAATGACCTTGCGTATCTAAGGGGTGGTACCTTAAGCTAAACCTATGCAACTTCAGTGATGAAGACCAAGGCTGCAGATTATGGGCACATTAAATGGATTGAAGACTTGGTTCAAAACACCATGTGGAGTATAGTGCCAGTTCTCTACGACAAACATGCACTATGGGAAATCTCTCACTGGGGACGAAAGCGTTAACAATTCTATGGATATGCTGTCAACAGGGAATCTGCTTGAGATGTCTAGTCTGGGCAAAGAATCATTGCCGTAACAAAGCTTCAGATTGTCGAATGGCATAACTACAAGCATTTGGATTGGTCACAGTATGTAGAAATGATGACAAGCTTTATACATTCAAAGAAGGCGAGTACAAGAGGCTTCGCTTATAAGATATTGAAGACATGCTGCTTTTTCTAGTTCAAGGAAAGCTAACAAATCTCACTATTGAAAAACGCCTAGCTCTGAATGTTTCATTGCGAATGTTTACAAGAAGCATTGTCATCCAAAGGCGTGTGAAAGATCTTCAATTAGGTGTCGAAAGTTACCAAAAGAAGCTCAACCTCACAAGGTCAGACACGTACAGATCAGATCTCAAAAGATTGCCAACATACTCAGCATACCCCAATCCTAAAGGCTTCATATATCATAATAAAGACAAGAAGAACAGATTGATGCGTATCAATGAACTCCACAAATTTAGTGACGGTACACTCAACGATGTTCGGACCGCTCTTGATGATATTCTGAAGAGAATCAGGATGAAGTATCTGCCATTGACTTTCTGGAGGAATGTAGACAAAGAAATAGCAGGAGCTATGATTCAGGCAATTGATAAACAGCTCAAGAACATAAGGATCATGAGTAGCCTGGAAAAATTTGTTGGTGGGAGACCATATGAAGGAGACTTTCGGCTGCTGCAAAGGACCATATGATTTATCATATGATGTCCTCGTCATAGCAGGTCAAATCTCGTACATGATTAAAAACTTGTGAATTTGTATATATGTAGTGTAGACTTAATGGTGATAATAAGCAGTGCTCAAGTACAAAATTTTCAAGAATTTCTTAGTAAATTCAAAATCTTTCAAACTATTATATTCAACACTGTCTTATATACCCTCAATAATTATGGGGGATCATTAAAATGTTCCTAATAGACATTACATAATTTTATTCTCCCTGAACGTTTAATCAATTGATATCCAAAATATTAAGGGATTAACATTTTGGATAAGGGGAGAAAATATGATTAAACTTAATCTAACTTGTACTGAAATGTGATCATATAAAATGGACTCAATGCACTCTACACTTAGCATGTACTATGATAACGATGCACATGTTATGGGGAGTTTTTAGTGATGATGAAAAACTATCAAAGTGTAAATCTTTTGATATTTCTATCAAACACTTTGATTGAACTTTTCAATGGTTTTGAAGGATTGTGATGAAATACCCAAAAGACCGACCATGTTCTTAAATTTATTGAGTTATAAGGTAGTTAGGCATAGGTATTCAAATCCTATGATCCAGCCAGAACCGGAGGGATCTGCCCAGGGATATCCACTAGATAGTATAGAAGTCCTAAGGTATGATACAATAGGAGAAAAAGTGAGAATCAGGAATAATGGCGACTAAGATGGAGCTAACACTGGAATAAACCCAACAAGGTGTTAGTTATGAAGTCTCAGTACGCATTGAAGGGGTTGAAGAATAAAAAAGAAATGTAAGGATATAAGGTGAAAAGAAAGAAGCCCTCCATACACTTAGGCAGAAACTGGGTCAATACATAATCTGTCAGAAACACTAAGTTGTTGTCTGACATTGAAGACAGTCATAGACCTAGTAACGTTGTGCATAACCCACCTTAGCCACTCAAGGTCTCTTAACAGACTCTTATTTCATTTCTCATAGAGATTACACGCATTTCTATCAACTTTCTCACTCCAAGCTATTTGATATTGAAAAGGTGGCAGTTTGCTCCAGCCTCCGATCACTAAAACTAAAGTGCACTATTGAGTATAGAACCAAAAGAGATCATCCATAAATCTCATTAGGACACTTGTCAAAATTATGCTTGCTATCTCACACATTATGAATAACGAGAAATATATAAAGAGTCCTATGCATTATCCTTGTGATTTTGCCAGAACATCCAAGTGATACTTAAGTATTCATAATGAAGATGAAAATCCTGCTTGAGCCAACATCAAACAAGCTCATGGTAGGTGACTTGTGCGATTCTATATGAATCAAACTTGTGACAACTGGAAAGAAACGATGGTGCTATTCTTCAAGAATCAAACTTGTTCCAGTATAAGAATTGGCGATTGATGAGGAACTTTTGCAATGATTAACACTCTTGATGTGTCGCAAAACCACTTTAGCAAGTGACACATCGATTGATTTTCAAATAGATTTTTCTATTCAATCGGTGAGACTTTGTCTTGCTGGTTCACTCATACCGTGTTGTCTGCTTTGAGATGCTCTGGTAATAAGAACGGCTAGTGCAGTTGCGAAACCCTGTCAAGGAGATTCTTCAGAATTCTACCTGATCATAGGCAGTATTTATACTGATCAACAGGGAACCGTAGTTATTGCAACCATATTCGATGAAGTGACAAAGAAATTCTTGTCCATATCCGTTACTAACCTAAACCTGCAGGTATTCCTGATGGTGGCAGCAGCTAGACGTGGACGTGTCAAGATTCATAGCCACATGCTCATACCCGACTAACAAATATAAAGACATCATGAAAGCTCAAGTACATGTTTCAAGACTTCCGCTGCTCTGATACCGTACGTCCTTCTTGAAGTGACGAAGTGTTAAAGTTAAAGAACTTCAAGAAAGATGCAATATTAAAGCTTTTCAAGTTGGTAAATCAAGAAAGGTATAAGCATGTCGGTCCAAAAGTCACAAGTGCACAAGGTGGTAAAGATTACGAGATGGCGAAAAGAGATTATGATTGGTTGATGACCTCAAGAAGCTCAAGATCACATTCAAGTCAAGAGAAGGGAATAAGCTCAAGTCTAAAATCAATGATCACTACGCAATATTCACAAGAAAAGGATAAAGAAATAAAGACTACGAGCTCAAGACTAAGGTTAAAGCATAGTATGCTAGGTTTAAGTCTTTGTAAATTGGAGTGACGTCCCTTAGGGGGAGATTGTTAGGAATACAAAATTCCTAAGAAAGTGTCAGTCACTCCATAGATAACTGTCGTTAGTTCGTTAAGTAATTTTTGGAAACTTACATAGTTAGTTAACTAAAGGCCCATGGATTAACCCATGCAAGCCCAAGCCCACGAGCCATGTAGTAGTATTTATACACTTCTCTATGCCTTGGAGAGGTGGTTGGTTATTCATTCATTTCACACACACATAATACAATTTCAATTTTCGTGTTTACTTTCTCTCTCTAAAGTTCATCCAACCCTCTCTCTCTCACTAAAACTACCTCTCTTTCCCTCTCATTTGTATGTTATTAGTTACTCTACAATTGGTTTCGGGGGTTGAGTTTTTGGTTGTTGTGTAGGTTCATCGTCTTCATCATCGCTATCAAAGTTGATAAGGGTTTTAGAATTGTTTTGTTGATCATTTGGGTTGACTGGTGGATCATAAGATTTACCACTTCTTGTGAATATGACATTCACATGCTCATTACAAGATTGTGTTAGTTGATAGTCTTTAGAGTTATTACCTCGTTGGTTTGGTTGAGTGTTGCTTGGAAGAGATCCAGAAGGTCAACCACATTACTTGTCAACGAGTCTGTCGAACTTAGTTTCAAGGTTTTGGATTGAAGCTTGATGATTTTTGGCTACTGTTTCGAGTTGAGTTTTGAGGTCCATGAATGCCTCTTTGACAAAAGCGTTGGTTGATTGTTGAGATTTCATGAAATCGTTGAATTCTCTTTGAAGATCATAGGATTTATCATCGGTGTTGGATCGGTAGTTGTCTCGGTTGTAATCATTCTGTCCGCTTGAACACCAATTATCGCGATTCGAGTCTTGGTCGTGGTAATCATTGTAAAAACGAGTCTTACGGAAAGTTTGCATGAATTTAGCCTATTCTTCACGGGACATAGGTATGTCATCATCGTCAACATCGGGTGTTGGTTGTTTTGCATGAGATTAGAGTTCTTTGTACTGGGCATCTGTGATAAATAAAGAAATGAACTACTTTAACGTACTTGTAAAAGTATAGGGACTAAAAGTGTTAAGTTAGGAAAGACCTCCTCCTATGTGTCTATAAATAGGAAGAGATAGTTTATTTTTCATGGAGAAGTAGTTAAGATTATTTGTATCAATATCAATTAATCAAGAGACAAGTTTAGGTATTTTCTCTCTCTAGAAACACACACACTATTACACCTTCATTTACACATATTAGTCATCAATCAAGATCTTATATGTTTAATATGTGGTATCAAGAGCCAATGATTGCGGATTAGTGCCTTTTTTAGTATTTGAATGTGTTAGAGATTGAGAAATTGCTTATTTTCATGCTTATATGTGCTTATCAGCTTATTTTTCAGCTTATTTCATATGCTTATTGCTTATTTCAAGGCGTATTTGTGCCGATTTTATGCTTTTTCTGTGCTATATGCTTAATTGAAAGCTCATTCAGTTTAAATGTGCTTATTCGGAGCTTATTGCTTATTCTGATAGCTTTTTCAGACAAATTTTAGCTTATTTCCATCCAGATTCAGCTAATTGCTTATTTTGAGTGCATATTGCTTATTCAGTCGACTATTTGGCTTAATCAATGCTTATTATTTTAATTTTAGCTTTTTCAGCTTTATCAAGTATTTCTTATGCTAATTTTGCAAATTGCTTTTTCAAGATCTAGAAAGCTTATTAGTTGGTTTATATGCTTATTTCGTGTGCTTATCAGTAAAATATGCTTATTTTTTTATTATCAGCGTCAAGAAATGCTTATTTTTGCTTAAAAATAGTTAGTTTCGAACAACTTTGTAACTGATTTTGACCAAGTTTGACTTTTTGGTCAAGATCTGGTCAAACGTGTTTTGGTAACCGTTTTTAGGAGAATTATACCATATTCATAAGGCGAATTATACCAGATTCATAAAGAGAATTATACCAGATTCATAAGGCGAATTATACCATATTCTTAAGGCAAATTATACCAGATTCATAAGGCGACTTATACCAGATTCATAAGGCGATTTATACCAAATATATGAGCCGAACTATACCACGTTGGTTAGCCAAAATATTAAACAGAAAAGATGAAAAGAAGAGATAGAAAAACATAACAGATCTACCTCATAAACAACCACACCTACACCGTCACTCAACAACAAATCCAACACTAACCTATCCCATCATCCTCATCCAATGTATCACACGAAAACAATTAAAAAAAAGGATATCTCAGTTGGGTTATTTCGTATCTCGTAAGAGATTTATAGATCTAAAGAGATCTTCACACAATGAAAAACCATATCATCATTGATCAATTTTGAAGCTTAAACTTCTTTTAATTTTCGAAATCTAAAAAGAAAGATCAGGGAACAAGAGCGTTCAAGCCTTTTCTTTTGTTTTGGTTTATAAGAAAAACACAAAAACACAACGAAACCTACCTTTTTGTTTTGTCGTGGTAGAAACAAGAATCGAGCAACAATTAGATTGTTTGTAAGTAGTAGGTTCGTGATTAGTGTTTGTGAATATAAAAAGAAAAGAGAAAGTTGTATGTTTGTGTGGAGTTCTTCGTATGTTTTTTCTCAGGTTATCACAACAACAAGAAAACGAAAGTAAAGATTTGGTTTGCGTGTTTTGGGTGATAAAATATTTTTTTGTGTGGTGGTGCATTTTCTTTACTAAGAAAAGAGATAAGGGTTTGAGTTTTGACTGAGAGAATAAGAGAGAGGCGTGTGAATGTGCTACTAGCGGTTGGTAGTTTGAATGATGTTATATATTATATATATAATAATAGCAATTGAAAAAAACACTATTCACGTTAAGCGCTGTAGCAAGCTACAGTGCTTGGGCCGGCTCAAATTTTTTTTTTTTTTTTTTAAATTGTTGGCACAAAATAGGGGAAAAAAATGTTACAAAAGTACCGACGCATTCAGATAAAAAAATACCCGCGGTAACATTTCCGAATTGACTTAAACACTGTCATTTTACACGATGAGACCAAAAAAATAAATTCGCAAAAAAATAAAAAATAATAAAATAATAAAAAAATAAAATTTTAACTCAAAAATTAACCCGCACTATTAAACATGAGACCGAAAAAATAAACCCGCACAAAATACAATTCTCATTTAAAGCCCATGTTCCCATAAAATTATATTAAAAAAATCCCGTATAGCTAAAAAAAGAAATCTTTAAACATAAGCCCCACACATAAGCCCATATAAAAAAAACCCCGCATAGCCAAAAAAAGAAACCTTTAAACATGAGCCCCACACATAAGCTTATATAAGAAAAAAAAAACAAACTATTAAACATGAGGCCGAAAAAATAAAACCACACAAAATAAAAAAAATAAAAAATAATAATGCCTCGCAACTACGCGAAAAAAATTAACGACCCGCAGCAACGCGCGGGTAATCACGCTTGTTGTCGTCAATTAGGTTTGAGGATTGGTTTTATCATAACTTTGTGTTGGACTGATTGAGGTATACCGAATTTTTTTAGATTTTGAGTACAGATTTGCTTTGGGCTAACACTCGTACATCCGATATTGGGCTGACATTTCAATCATCTAAATTTTTTTACATTTTTTGTGAGACAGTTGGGCTTCATGCTTAAGTGGGTACCAATAGACATGCAAATCCAAACCGGTTTTTTAAAAACCGGTCGAAAAAACCGAAACCGGTTTTTTTTAACCGGTTCGGTTAAATATAACCGAACCGGTTAGACCGGTTTTCGGGTTTTTAATCATACCGGTTTTTTAAAAAAACCGGTTAAACCCGGTTTTTTTATATTTTAAAAATTTTTAAATTTTTTTTTTTTTATAACCGTTACTAGTTTTTAAAAAAAAAACCGGTTTTAACCGGTTAAAAAAACCGGTCAACAAGGAAGTCAAACTAGCCGTTTCAATTTTTTTTTTAAAAAACCGGTTTTAACCGGTTTTTTTCGGTTTTTAAAAAAAAAAAATTCACAACGGCTACTAGCCGTTTAAACCCTTTTTTTTTTTTGATGATTTTAGGGCATGGCTTAGTACTATAAATACTCGAAATGTATTAGTATTTATATATTTTTAGTTGTATAATTGTATTGTTTAAATAAAAGTTATGATTGTATTTTTTTAGTATGTTTCCGGTGCAAATAAAAAGTTATGATTGTATTTGTTTAGTATGTTTCCGGTGTATTGTTTAATTAAATGTTTGATAATTAACAAGTTTATTAAATAAATGTTCGAAGTTTTAAATTCCGAAAAAAACCGAACCGGTATAAAAACCGATTCCGAACATTTATAACCGAAAAAAAACCGATTTCGGAAAAACCGAAAAAACCGAAACTGGTTATTAGAAAAACCAGTTTTTTTTAAACCGGTTTTCTAATAACCGAAAACCGGTTTTAACCGATTTTTTTGCACCACTAGGTACCAAGAGTTGTTTAATTTGATAGGCAAAAACAAATAGATTTTCTCTTATAAAATTTTAGAAAAAGACAAAAAGATTTTATTTTATATAAAATTTTCAAAAATACAAAAAGATTTTTCTTTTATAAAATTTTTCGAAAAGACAAAAAGATTTTCTTTTATATAAAAGTTAAAAAAAACAAAAACATTTTTCCTTTAAATTTTTTTTAGAAAAAGTCAAAAAGATTTTCTTTTTATTTAAAATTTTATAGAAAATACAAAATGATTTTTGGTTTCTATAATGGCTTTCATACATTTTCAATATGAAACCCGTGCTTAATTTGATGGCTTTCGTATAATTCAGTACGAAACCCGAGCTTCATTTTATGGCTTGTGTACATGTCGGTACATAACCCGTGCTTTAAAGAAAAGAAAATGTACGCGTCAGTGCATTTATCTTTGAAAAAGAAGAGAAGTCTTCTTTGACTTGAGTCATTGATATATATTTTTCAAAATCTTTATGTGGTACTTAAAAGATTAAATCAAGTTGTTTAAAAAGCCAATGATCTCAAGTTGTTAAGTTACAATCGATTTGAAATTTTAAAGATGTGGTACTTTCAAGATAAACTCAATATTAAAAAGGTCTTCAGATCAATGTACTCTTTATGAAAAGTGTCTAGAGAAATAAAAGGGCTCAAAAGTGCTGATAACGCTCCAAATATACATAAAATACCCCTCGAAAATACACTAAATATATACGTTAACGTATGAAATATTGCAAAGTTTGCTCGTTTATTGTGTAATATTCATTTCAGGACTAAAAGTGACAAAAAAGGACTAACGATGCAAAGGAATCCAGTTATAGGCATTAACGGCCGTTATAAGAAAGATCTAGAAGAAAATCAAATGAGGAATTAATGAAAATGAAGCAAAGTACGGCGCACAACTACTAAAGTGCAGCGTACTTCAGAGGAAAATAAATGCCATTTAATGAAGAGCCAAGTGCGGCGCACAATTTCAGAAGTGCGGCGCACTTCACCTTCAGTTACAGAAAAATCATTAAGGCTGCAACTCTTGGACCACCTCAACTATACCTATAAATAGGGCATGAAAATCAGAGCTAGAGGCATCTAAAATCATCACAATTCTCTCTACCTTAGATCAAGATAAGTTTAGGAAGTTAAGAAGACGTTCAGTGGAGTTGTTGAAGTATCATCTTCATCTTCATTAGTATAAACACGTTATTTCGTTTAAACAACATGTATTATGAATTAATCATACTTGTTATGTGTTTTATTGTTATGAATATGGAGTAGTCTTTTATATTTATTTGGGCTAACATGATCGATGTTATGAACAAGTTGTGCTTGTGAATGTGGTGAATATGAATTCGATGTTTGAATATCCGGTTAATTGTTGATGTTTGATTATTCATACTTGTTGGAGATAGGTCGAAAGATTCCATCAATATGACTATATTTAGCATTGTTTGTCTATGGCAATTTGATACTAGTTTTGTGAGAATTAACTAGTAAAATATTTATCAACCCGGATATGAAGATGTTTAAAACTTGATCTTATATCTAACGAACTTGATTAAGGGAATTTATTGTTATTACATTTAAACTTAAATCAATCTTAATGCATTTTATATATTGAAGATTAAAGGCCGAAAGGATTCTCTAATATATGGAATAGTTAATTGTATGAATGATTACTTAAATTCATGTTGCATGCTTGTTCATGATTATTGTTCTAAATCTAAATAAATCTTCGTTTTATATCTTGAAGTTCAATCATTATCTTTAGATCTATGACAGTCTATAAGATAGTTCTTTTAGTAATATTGATGACATCAAATAACGTCTATTTTATAGCATCATTTATCCCACGATATTAACCCATTTTGTATAATTATTGCAAAGAATTGTTACTTAATCATTTATATTTGAGAATTACAGTAATTATGGAGTAATTGGTGAAAGATAGCAAAAGGCGCGTATTCTGAAGCTTAAATGAAGATATTTTGAGGATTACTATTCTGAAGACCAATACGCCGTATCCATCAAGAAGATACGGCGTATATGTGCCTGCACTCACCAAAAGACCTCAGAGGAATAAAGATTAATACGCCGTATCCAAAGGACTCAATACGCCGTATTCAAGATATGGAATCAATATAATATTCTGAAAGATATCAAACGTGGTCCCTACTCCAAGAAATCCCTAATATGTCGTATCCAACCCATTGGATACGCCGTATTCAACCGACTTCCAGACCTGATAAATAGAAAACTCAAAAATGAGTTTTAAGTGTGCTAAATCATATTCTCGATACTTAAACCACAAAAGTCGATTTTCAGAGGAGAAAAAGAACAGAAGAGGTCGAGCAACGTATTCAATTCCATAGAATACATCGTGTAATTCCATATACTTTATAGATATCGATCAAATTTAAGTTAACATATCTTAACTCGGTTAGTCTACCTTGGCTAAATATTACTCCTTGTATTTATTAATCGACGTTTTTGGGCTAATACCTAAATGAATTGACGACTTAATCAGAAAGATAGTAACTATCTGATTCACTCTTACCGTGTTGTCTGCTTTGAGACGTTCCGGTAATGAGAACTAGCAAGCATGGTGAATCTAATACATCTGTGTTAGAAGATCCTACGCTTTGAGCTGGAAACCCTGTCAAGGAGATTCTTTGAATCTACCTGATCACAGGTATAGTATTTATACTATAAAACGGGAAACCGGAGGTTAATGCAACCGAAGTCAAGATGAATGACAAAGCCATATTCATCTTTTATTGCTAACTGTCTTATTTCAGGTTTAGACGACGGTGTTGCAGCCTCATTCCAGCGAAGTCGGATTCATAAACCACATGCTCATACTCAAGCTTTCAAAGTCAATCGTTCAACATCAAGATAGTTGATTCTAATCTTCCCCACTATCAAAGAGCCTCAAAGTCAAATAAAGAATCATCAATTGGGGAGATTGTTAGACTTATAATCATATATGTCAAACAAGAATGTAACAAGTATGAGCATGTTGGTCAAGAGCACAAGTTGATCAAGAAAGTCAAATCAAGATGATTCAAGTCAAGGAGATGATGCAAGATAACGATCTCAAGAACTCAAAGTCAAAAGATAAAGGCTCAAGATCAAGATCACAAAGCATGAATGATCAAAGCCATTACAAACAAGACAAGACCAAAACAAGGCAAAGCATAAACGTCAAAAGTCATATCTTCAACGTCATCGGTAGTACGGAGGAGTTTGAAGAAAGAGACCTCAACATTGGGGGAGATTGTTAGCCTTAATTTTATATAAGTCGAACAAGAATGTTATCGGTCTTATTAGTCGTAATTAGTCTTGTTAAGTAATAGGCTAGTCGGGTTCAACGGGCTTGGATTGTAATCTAATATTGTCCATGTTTCGGGCTCAAAGCCCAAGAAAAGCCAAGCCCGGCCCAAGTTAGAAAGCCCACATGCCACTCATGGCTCAAGGGTATAAATAGAACCCTCTCCACACATGGAGAGGGTGTTGGTTACCATTTGCATAGTTTGTGTGTGTGTGTAATCTTCCACCTCTCTAGTTTCTCTCTAATAAATCTTTCAACTTTTCTTTCTATCTTTCTACTATTTTGCTTATTGGTATAGCTTATTGTTGTGAAATGGATTAAAGCTTTTGGGATAACATTTGGTATCAATCGCCACGGGTGGGTTTAGTGTTTGTATTTTTTTTGTGTGGTTTCGTTGTGATCTTATTCGAGTTTCTTGGTTTGGCGTTAAAAAGCTTATTTTTTTTTCTCTCTTCACTTTCTTTGTTTCTATATTCGGTCTATTTGTGGTTTAGTTTCGATCTAGAGTCGATCGAACTAGTGAAGATCGAACAAGTGAAGATCGAACTAGAGTGAACCGAACGAGTGGAAAACGTAACAAGGATCGAACGAGTAAAATACACAAGGATCGAACGAGTGTTTTTGTTTGGATCGAACGAGTGTTTTTGTTTGGATCGAACGAGTGTTTTTGTTTGGATCGAACGAGTGTTTAGATCGAACGAGTGTTTTTGTTTGGATCGAACGAGTGTTTTTGTTTGGATCGAACGAGTGTTTTTGTTTGGATCGAACGAGTGTTTAGATCGAACGAGTGTTTTGTTTGGATCGAACGAGTGTTTTTGTTTGGATCGAACGAGTGTTTTTGTTTGGATCGAACGAGAACCAAATACTTCAAAACTCCCCCAAACTAATCATTTGAAAAGTAGCAAAGTCTTTTGTGGGGAGAGTTAAAAAATACAAGTTTAAAACACCCCGTTTTCCATATTTTTCAATATTTTTCCATTTTTTATGATTTTCATAATTTCCAACTTACAACTTATTCATGTATAGACCATAATGTAATTGCGTTTCATTATTCATTTGATAACTTTTTAGGATCACGGAACAAAAAACACAATCAAAATGATAAATTTATCGTCCCCGACTTTCACTTCTCCAAGCCAAGCTTAAAAACAAGATCATTGTAAAATACAAGTTATGATGCTAACACTACTCATAAAGCTAATTGTGTATTACTTCTTCCTCCCTTATTCCTAATTTTGTATCTCAAGATTTTATTTAAGTCATATACCCGAAGGCTCTTTAAGACTTTATTTCGATACTTATTAATCCAAAAAATAAAGCAGAACGGTTAAAACGCAATAATTAGTTCCTAGCCCTTTTCAAAAGATCAAATGTCATCAAAATTAAGTCCACATCGAGGCAACCAAAATTTGGCTTTTTATTAGTTATTAAGCATGGCTTCATTCATGTCATACTACCCTTAGGCACTTTAAGAAACATAAATTGACCAATCTAGTTGCTTTCATATACCCGAAGAGCTTCTTTAAGGTACAAACAAGACAAAAATTAAGCAACAATATCCATTCCATATACCCTTAGGCTCTTTAAGGAATGAATAAGGCTATAATTTCACTTATTAATTTTACTTACCCCATATACCCTAAGGCTCTTTAAGGGATAAGCAAAATATTTATTAATGTGATACATATAGTATGCCAAATTAAGTATTCCTGATGTATACTTATCTTAATCACAAAGGAACTAAAGAAAACCGCTATGAACCAATTATTAACCAAAAAAGATGCACCTTTAGATATGAGAACAATCAATATATAAAGGTGAAACAAGCCTAATGGGAGAAAAAGCCACAATTAGCACTTTGTGCCGTAAAAAATCCAACGTTCCTTTTTTTAGCCATCTAAACTTATATTCCTACTCTATCATCTTCTTGTTCTTCACAATTTAAAATTTCAAATAAAGAAACTAGTGTAATGCTTAGCCAAATAAATCGAATCTTGCATATTAAAATCCCACTTAATGGGGAAACCTTGTCAAAATCTTAACTTTTTCAAGCTAGACTTTTGCTTTTTATTAGCTCATTGATAAAAGGATTACAAATTTCAATTTATTTCAAGTTAAGAAGAAAGCTAAGATATAAAACCGGTCGGGTCAAAATTTATTTATGTTCTCACCAACAGAAAGCCTACATTCGTGTCAAAACACTTAATTTTTTTCTTTTTTTTTCATCCATTATTTTTTATTTTTCATCATTTTTATAAAAAAAAATTATTATTATTTTTTATTTGTTTTTACTGAACTTTTAAATTTTTAAATATAAAAATTTTAAAATTTTCGCAGGAAAACGGGGTACGTGAGAACAACGAGCAAAAGTAGGTAAGATCATATCAAAGATATACCACCCATACTAAAACTAAACATTTGCACTCAATGTATCCTAGATCTAAGGCTCAAAACCCATACAAACTCAAAAGATCGAATGCATAATCCCGAGAAGGAGAAAGTATCACAAAAATCATAAAGAAGAGCCGTCTATTTAAGGTATGCGAAAAGATAATGTTAACGATAATAAAGCTAGGATATCGGATTTCCCAAACTAACGGCAAACAAAGGCTAGGAAGCTCGAGTGGACCGTGACAAAACACCGAACACGAGAGTCTTCAAAAATTTTGGGTCAATCCTACAAACAATCACAAGCACAAACAATAAGAATTGGAAGAGTACAAGTCTCCTCACATCACATTAGAAATAAGAAAGAAAAAGGATAAGCATACATGGCCCTCCCACGAAAGCCTTTTTGTGTGCGAGTCCTCTACTTGACTCGCCCCATATCACGTAATATTAGATGAAAACAATGGACGAGCAAACTTCCATTTGACTTTTCAAATGCCACCGACTCAAAGAAGAAAAATGAAAAGCGGAGATGCCGGGTCAAAAATGGTATCCTCACTCCCGGAGGAGAGAGGAAGAAAAGAATCCATCGGATAGGTGAAATAATGAAGAAAGATTCGGGAATAACATATGTTGAGGAAAGATAATAGCATCCTCAAAGGTAAATTTTTACCACATATGTTGAGAAAAAATAATCCCCAAATCCCGAGTTTGAAACTTTGTCCTCGGTCCTCAAATCATCATTAACAGTTCATCCTTTAAAGCTTCTGGGACATGATTTTAAAAACCCTCGGGAGAGATTAGGGATAGTGTCATCCATAAGCAAAACTCTCAAGATAGATTGTATCCCCTCCGAATCATGATAACCTTTAATCTTAATATACGTAGAAATATCCATATCTAGAAAAGCATCAATTTCATCAATTACGCCTCCTGGGTCAAAACACTCATCCTCATTAGCATCAAAAAGAGGTGTGACTAACAAAGCCGACTCATCAAGGTTAGAAACATAAGAGTCCTTACTCTCGATGTCCTCTAACGCCTCATTAAAAAGAGGATTTACGTCACTTAGAAATGTATTCATCATCATATTCAAAAAGAGGGTTCGAGTAAATTTTATCATTATCTTCCGGAACGTCCTCATCGGATAGTGACTCGTCATCACTAGAGGTAAAATCATCATTTGAATCGAAAAGAGGGTTAGAGAAAGTCACAGATTTTTCCTCATAAACGTTAACGGATGAGAAATCATCAATCGAAGATTTTATCATTTTAAGTTTCTTAAAATTAAGTTCTTTTGGAGAGAGAGGAGATGATGGATCATCATTTAATAACTTCTCAAGAAGAAGAATATCTCCCTCCGGATCAAAGTCGTCATCACCAATTCTCAGTGGAAATGGTTTAAGAAGAGCGAGTTCATCGGTCAACTTCTCGAGAAGAGCATCACTAGTAAGTCCTCATACACGTGGAGACTATGAGAAGAAAAAAAGTGTACTCAGCTACTAATGGATTATGAAAAAGAGGGAGAGGAGATGAAGGATCATTATTTAATAATTCCTTAATTAAACGAATATCTCCCTCCAGATCAAGATCGGCATGATCAATTTCCGGTGAAATTGAATTATCTTTGAGATAAGCCTCGACCTCTTCCAAAATGAAGTCACTTCCCTCGAATGGAGTGAGGGAAAGATAAGAGTCAGAAATAATAGGCTCAGAAGTCGGGGTGGGATTGCCACCCATAAAATTATTAGAAAAACCAAGCACTTCTTGAGCATACTCTTCACAAGCAACGTCAATGACGTCAATTCGGTTTACTGACATATCATTATATGTAGAGGAGTATCTCGTAGTTTGATTGAGATTAAAAGTTACAGCTTCGTCATTAACCCGAAGGGTTATTTCTTCTCCGTAAACATCAATTAAGGCACATCCGGTCCTCCAGAAGGATCTCTCGAGAATGAGGGGAACCCGAGGATCGGCATCAAAATCAACAACAACAAAGTCAGTAGGAAAGTGAAACTTCCCCACTTTGACGAAGACGTCTTCGGCGACTCCCATAAGACTAGTAATGGATCGATCCGCTAGCTCGAGAGTCATCCGAGTGGGGGTAAGTTCGGGTAGGGAAAGCTTCTTCCATATGGAAAAAGGCATAAGATTTATGCTAGCGCCAAGATCAGCCAAGGCGTGACATACATCCATTCCTGGACAATCACATGGTATAAGAAACTTGTCGGGATCTCCAAGCTTTTCGGAAGCTTTTTAAGGAGCATCGCTGAAACAATTCTCATTCAAGTGGTATCATAGCTAATTCATAAACTTGTCCTTATGTTATAATAAACTTTATAATCGTAAGAGGCAAATTTTGGCATCAAAAGAAGAGCATCCGCGAAGCTAATGTCGAAGTGCAAATCTTGAAAGATTTGAAAGAACTTCTCCATTTGATTGTAGCTGTTTTTTTATTCTCCCCACTGATTTTTTGATCATAAGTCTAGAAGGAATATTGAATATATGGCTTTGGTAAAGTCTTCAAATCATTGTTCCGAAATAGGAATGGAAATAAACCGAGTTTGGATTGAAGCGATACAACCTTAAATTAGTTTTGCTCCTTATCGTTGTCTCCTCGATTTCTGTTCCCACTAAAACCTTTTTTTGGAGAAGGATTTGTAGGAAGCGAGGTCCCTCTAAGCAACACCAACTTCGAGTATGATTGACTCTCATGTAACCTTCGGCTTAGAAATAGTATTACTCAAGAGTACCCAATTAAGTACTTGTGTTTTGAGAAAAACTACCTAATATAACTCCTCATATCATTATTTAGATTCCTTCTAAAGACTGTCCTCTGCTTATTAAAATCACCCATCCAAAAAAATTAATTTTAGTTTGCATATTTCTCATTATTGACTCATTAGATTACATATAACTTGAAAACTCATTTGAAATCCCTTGGTGAACCTTGATTATTAGGACTTGAAAAGGTTGTGTTTTTGAAATCCTTGATGTCGATAATTTGGAGCAGATTAATTAGAGTTTGAAAACCTTGATTACCATAAAATTATTTCCCCGATTTAAAATTGATTCCTTGATTTTGATTAAACCTATTTTGATTATTTTGCAACGGAGCAAAACCGGGTGGTGCCATTTGGTTGCTAGCACGGTTTGGAGGGGCTACTTGATTGTAAGTACCCTTTGCCAGCAAAAAAACGCAAACACTAGATTGATTTCTATCGGTAGCAATACAATCATAATAACATGCACCACCCCACCACAATCACACAAATTCCTCAACCATTTAACCGTAACGAGTGACAACATGCTTATTAACAAGTCTGTAACTAAGTTCAAAATTTGTCCGAACTTATCATCCTATCATCCGTCTTACTAGAACTTTCCTAGAAGTCGTATTCACCCTAGAAACATTCGATTTGCTTCGTGAATAACGAACTTTTGACTTATTCGTACTTAGGTTCAAAGGCCTCTCTAGTAGATTTTACGCAAAAGATTCCAACCACACCGCCGCGCATTAAGATCTTGATCATTCCATTTAAAACCATTTATAGAAGGCATCAATTTTTGTTAACGTCGTAAATCCAGGGTGGGGACAGCTCTAAGCATTCCTTATATCGTTCCCATGCTCACTAAATGTCATCGAATTTTTAGGGAAAACAAATTTCATTTTTAAGTGAGTGTCTTGAGGAGGGAAATTTGAATTCCACGAACTTGTTTACGAGATCATCCCAAGTCAAGATCGAATTAGGAGGTTCCTTCTCGTACCAAATTCTAGCGGCCCCCTCAAGTGAATATGGGAAAAGCATAAGCTTAATCACATCATTTGGAACATCCCTATATTTCAATGTCGCGGTCATCCTTTTAAAATTAGCAATGTGAGTATGTGGATTATCCCTTTCAAAACCGTGAAATTTGTTGGCTTGAACTAATTGTAGCAAATTCGTTTTAATTTTGAAATTTTCCGCAAGAATTTCCGGTATGACGATAGCTTCTCCATACCCTTCCGTGGGTACTTGAAGTAGTTCATCCATTGTTCGATTATCCTCCATTGACGCAACTTCAACGATAGTACGAAGCTCGTGTTCGACTATGATTGGAGCACGCCGTCTATTTTGACGTCTCAGAATGGTTACGGGTGAATTATTTGGATAATAGGAATTTCTAGTGCGCATGCACTATACAAATAAAACCGATAAAACAAACGAGGAGAAAATTTTATACATAAAAATATTTTTATTTCACCGAATAATCAACAAACTTAGGGTAACTCCCTTAAGTGAAACTCGCAAGCAAGCGGGGGACGTAGTGGGAGCGAATCGCCTTAAAAACGTTTGTCCCTTCGGGTCGTAGTTCCTTGGAACAACCCTCCTTAAACCCACCTTATAGCTTATTTCACAAAAGAGGTGCGTCTTTTTCGTAAGTGACACAAGACGGTTATTTTTCGACTTTTTTTGGTAATTTTTGATTACTTGATATATACATTCACAAAAATTTGAGAAAATAAAAATATTCACATACGGGAATTATAACTTCACGGGGAAGGGTCTTCAAATACTAATCTTCAAACGGAAACACGAAAATCGTTACACACCTCCCCGACAACGGCGCCAAAAATTTGATCTGCTCCAAAACCACACACACAAACAAGTATGTGTAATTATGAGGCGAACTCAATTATAGTATAATAGTATATGTATTCCAAAAGTTTTAAAGAGAATTGCTTTTAACTAAAGCAATTTCTAAAACTCCCGGGTTGTTTTTCCTCGGCGAAGTGTGAATATAAAATCGATTTAATTTGTGATCGCGAATTTGAATAATTCAAATATTTGATTTGGTTTCTATTTTTACAGCTAAAAACACATAAAACAAGCAAAGCAAAGTAATCGACTAAGCAATTAAGAAATTAGACATAAAAACGTTAACGGGAATTAAAGAAAACGCGACAAGTAAGCAAGTAACTCAAAATTAAGCCCTACGAACGTAAATTTAATTCCTAAACCTTCTAAATATTAAAAGAAATTTTTTAGAAAAAGAAATTTATTTTTTTGATTATTATTTTTTTTTATGATTTTTTAAAGTTTTTAAACTATTAAAGTAAAAAAAATACTAAATTACGAATTAAAAATCTAAGAAAAATACTAAAAATCGCTTATGTTGTGAAAAATGCAGGAAAAATAAAAACTCAAAATAAGTTTAACGAATAAGCCTTAAAAAATCAGTTTAGCACTCGAAGTGCTTATTTAAAAAGGAGGTTGAAAAGGTGTTAAGTAAATTGTTTGTGCACCCAAATATGCTAGAATAAGCTCAGACCACAACCAAATATGCTACAATACTTTAAAGCAATCCTAATAAGCAAATTTAAACAACCTTTAAGCCAGACAATAAGCCATAAGCTAAAAAAGCCAAATAAGCACTTTTGCATAAAACAGTTTACCAAACAACCAAATAGGACTTTTTAAAGTTGGGGAAGGAAGGTGAATAGTAAAACTATTCCCGCCCTTCTTTTCTCTGTTTGTTTTGACCGAGTTTTTAAAAAGGGTTGACTTGGGTTATATGAAAAAGAAATTGGGCTTGGAAAAAGTTTATGGGCCAAGTGAGGGTTTTGTGAAAGTGTTAAATAACACTTAACGGTTGTTAAGTGTTAGTTTAACAATCTTTTGGTTTGTAGTGTAAAAATTAACGACCGTTAGTCCTTTTGATGTTTTAAGGACTAACGGTGTTATTTATTTTGACGGTTTTGGGAATTTTAGGGTTTACGGGCTTGTCTTGGATTTTTCCTTGATAAATGCACACCTTTGGCCTCGGCTTTTCACGCTCTTTCATTCTCGTGTTCGTTTTTGTCCCATTTTGGCCTTCTTCATGTGATATTTGAAATATCCGCACCTACACATCACAAAAGACAAAATACATAATACACAAGCATAATTTGCATTATTTCATCTTTTTACGGTCATTTTTTATATAAAATGGATATGTGATTTCCCACATATCAGTGGTCTAAACGCTACTTAGGCAACACGTAAACAGGGAAATCACACGTATAGTACTTGTGTCCAGTTTTAAAAACAAGCAATGTTTCTCTCCCCAAGTTATAAAACATTTATTCAAAACGAGTAAAGAGTGGGGCTATGAACTCACCTTGATGATAAGGTAAAGAGTATACGTCAAAATGTAGGGTCACTCGGAACGAACGGTGGTACACGGGTATGACCTAGAAGAATACGGGTTTCGATTTAGTCTTGGAAAGTTAACGTATGTGATTGATGCATGAACGTTTATTATTCATTTTTGGTAAATTTTATTTGTGTATTAAAAACGTTAGTGATCGATTTTTGTAAAACGTCTTAAGCTGTAAGTAAGTACGTATATAATATTATATTAATTATATAAATATAATATTATATTATTATTAACGTATAAAGAAACCTGTTATTTATAATTTGATATTTCTAAATCGTTAAGTAATTTAGTCAAAACATTTTAATATTTATGCTTT